>JAJGRW010001303.1:2317719-2431963 GCA_025461045.1 Carex parvula | reverse complement strand
GATTTAGCGCATTGAAAAATGACTTAAATTATGGTCCAAAATAACTAATTCCAGATTTCTGATCTTATGTGGCCACAACTGAGAGTCATTACATGCGGCACCTTTGAAATTGTAGCTGCCAGCCTATCACAGAACTAGCAGGACAGCACATAATTTTGTGAATTGGGATGCACGCTGTTAGAATTTAGATATAATATTTTGTTCCATAAAAAGATGAGGATAGATAATACATTAATTTCATGACAGCTACCTAAACATGTTGTCACTAACAGTTGACTATCGGATTAAAGGTTCATATTTTATAATTAACCATTTAAAAAATCCTTGCTTTTTCTCTGATTTTTAGATGAGTAAAAAATAGAGACGAAAACTAAAATGGAAAACTCGGTCTACTACAGTTACCAAAGATGGCTTAAAAAAGGGGTGCTAACTTAACAAGGACCTGAGCCGTTTATTGTAAACACATCACTCGTAAGGTAGAAGAATTTAAACTGTTTGGATTCGTTATTTGAAATCAATCCGATAAATTTTAAAGTTGAGTTCACAGATAGGCTTGGTGAACTTAGGAACACTCTAGTTCAACTCTGTGTGTGTACACACAGATAGGCTTGCGCTTTATATAAGATTTTTCCAACAGCAGTGGTCATCAGACCCAATAAATTAATGATTCAGAATTTGGCGATTTGCACTTGAGATGACTCAAAAGAGCACTTGACAGGAATAATAGTACAAAAGAAGGAAAAACTGCCCCACTTTCAGTTAGTGGTATTGCATCAGGCATCAGCCAATAGAATAAGTGCTTATCCAGCCAAATCAATTAATTAGCACAAAAGCATTACAACTGCTAGAAAAATAATAATTAATGCTCCTGTAGCACAGTAGCAGTAGCATGGTATCATTCCACCAACCAATCTTGTGCAGAATTTTTTATTTTATAAATTATGTAAAATTAATATAAGATATTAGATAAATTGCATTCGAATTTTAGGAATTTTTTTATCCGTAGAAATTATTCAAATAAGACGTACGGAAATAGATTGAGTACTTTGATTCAAATAAATTTATAAATATCAAACTCAATGAGTCTGACCCATTTGATTTTTTTTTTTAAAACTGCTCAAAGGATTAGCAAAAAGAAAAATTATGGATCGTGAACAGTGATTCTGATCCATTAATAAAGGCTTGATTTTCTGCAACGAAAACCCTCTACATCTGCAGAAAATCAACCAGTTAGTGAATGGATCGGGATCAATGTTCACGATCCATTAAGGGATAAAGAGGGTTAAAAACCTTCTGTATCCGCAGAAAATCAATGGATACAGAGGGTTTTGTGCCGCAGAAAATCAACTCATTAATGGATCGGAATAACTGTTCACGATCCATATTTTTTTTTAGCAAATTCTGTGCGCAAATTTAAAAAAAAATCAATTGATCGGACTCAATGAGGCCGATCTTTCTAAATTTGTTGGAATCATAATACTCTTTCTATTTTTGTACATCTTATTATAATAATTTCTATGGATAAAAATTCCCCAAATTTTAATCACATATAATTTTTTCCGTTCTTTTAGGAATTCTAAAGGACCCGGAAAAAATCGCTTCCTTTAAGAACCATACCGTGTATTGTGCCGATGCCACAAAAAAATTCTAAAGGAATCAAAAAAATATTTCCAGTTCCAATAAGATATTATAAAGGATCTGGAAAAAAAAAATTCAGCTCCTTTTATGCTATCAAAATATGAATACAATCCATCTAATATCTTATATTATTTTTATATAATTTCTAAACTTAAAAAGTTTTGTGTGTCCTTCTCATAAGTGTTATTCTTAAGGCACCGCTAATACTTTAAAATTGAAATTAATTGTAATTAAAATAAATAGATGAGTTTAGAGAAATTGACACGCGGAATGTTCACGGAGTTCGGCAAAATGGCCTATGTCCCCGGGGCGTCGCAACTCCTTCTCAGTGCGCCTTTCTATTACCCAACAAGAAATGTTACAACTTGTGAACCGGTGAGCCCTTACAACCAATGGGAAGTCACACGGCCAACTTGGTTATAGAGCGAAGTCTCTAAGTTTAGACTCTCAAGAGAAACACTCAAAATCTTACTCTAATCTAATCTAACTTAAGATTAGTGAAGCAGATTTGAGATTGTTTGAGGGATATTGAAGTTCTAAGCTCTCACAACAATGGAGGGACTTAAGCACACAGAAAAATCGCTTTTGAAAAGTTGGGGCAGCTAAAAGTGCTTTGGCTGAAAACGCAATAGCTCTATTTATAGTGGCAACTTCGAAATGAGTAATCTGCCACTAATCGTTACCAACGATTATATAATTGTTATAACTGATAGTACATTTCTATGGAGTTAGGGTTTCAGCCCTAATTTATTTTTCTGTGTACCTTTTATAATCGTTTCCAGCGATTAAACCCTGTAAGGTTAGGGTTTTAGCCTTGATTTGTTTTTCTGTGTAGCTTAATCGTTACAATGATTACCAATCGTTACCAACGATTAATCCCTGTAGTCATTTGATTGAAAACCAATAACTCTATTTATAGTGGCAGCTTAGTCTACCACTAATCGTTACAACGATTGCTAATTGTTGACAACAATTAATTCATGTTTCAACATCAAATTTACTTTATCAAGTTCATAATTTTTACAATTAAATTCTTGATAAATATCTTGATGATTTATTCGGTTCAACTAATCCATATTATAATTTCAATTGTCTTAAACCTGCAAAATATCTTAACTCTAGAAAATTGTTAAATTTAATTGTTGTATGTTTTACAAATTAGTCAAATAGCGTAATAACTAATAAGATTATTGCTTGTAACAACAATAAGCTTCGGTAGATCAAGTATCAACACTGTTATAGGGAGAGCGGATCTAATTAGGGGGACCCGTTAAGAGGGCGATCTATAGGCGATTTGGGAAATGAAGCAGGCAACGGTCTACACCGGCAACGGGTGGTTCACGGTCCTTTCCCGCAAGCAGCGACTAACATGATTGCTGACTTGAACTTGGTTGATGTTCCACTTCAAGGTAAAACATACACTTGGTCTAGTAAGAGGCCAAACCCCACATTTTCTAAACTAGATCGTGTATTCTTATCTTGCCATTGGAACTTATACGGTGCCACTAACTCATTGCAAGATCTACTCGCCGGGGCATCAGACCACACCTCACTGTTGCTTAACATTAAACCCCATACCAACCCACAAAAGCGCCAGTTCAAATTCGAAAACTACTGGCTTAAACATCAAGAGATACATGGAATAGTGGCAGCGGCATGGGCAACTCCAATCGACTCAACAAACACGGTTAAAATCTTTCAGAGGAAAATATTCGCCGTGCAAAACCAACTGCAAAGATGGGCCAGACACAAATTTTGTAAAAGAGATACGTACCTACGGTGATCCAAATGGGTTATCCAGCAGCTAGACCGAGTGGAGGAGCTCCGGCAGCTCAACACAATCGAATTCCGGCTGAGACTCCGGCTGAGGGATGATCAGAGTCAAAATGATGATGATTTACGTAGGGTTTTGGCTTAGGTTTTGCATATTTTCTCACACTTATGTTTACTTTATTAGAGAAAAAGGCTACTGTCACCCTTCTTTATGTTTTATTGAAGAATACAGGTTTTAGGACTATTTCACATCAAATGGAGCTAGAATTGGATCAATCGGATCAGCGACGCTTATCGACTAAGTCCCTGTTACGGCCCGTATTGGCTAATACGGACCAGGCCTAGCATTGACCAGAAGATAGCGCTGGAAGCATCAAACCCTAACCGTCGAGGTCCTAATACGGACCGTATCAACTGGTACGGTCCGTATCCGAAGGCGTCTCTTGGGAAATAACTGCCGACAGCTGTTTCCAGATTGATTTCTTAGCCTCCAATCAACCTCTACACGTCCCTACACTCCTATATAAGGCCCCTGGGCAGATAGAATAGGCATCTTTGTAATTAGGGTTAGATTTGATTAAAGAGAGAAGAGAGGAGTGATTGTAACCATGCCGTTCCGCGGCTAAGTTCCTTTTCTTAGGGCTAGGCAGTAAACCTTGTTACTCTTGATGTTTTGATATATATATTTCTGTTGATTATGATTTCTTGTTGTTGTATCGAATATGCTTTTGTGATTTACTATCTCTTCACCTAATTTCAATGATCTAGTTTGAGTTTGTTAGGGTAGTGACAGTACTTTAATAACTCGAAAGAACTATTTGGATGAGTTAGCCTCGTTGAGATCTATTAGGTTTATGTGAAGAAAACCTTCGCGGGGAAGCCATAAACCAGAACAACAAAACGCATGACCAAATTCCATCATTTGCGTAAGGTAAATCGCAGTGATCTGTGTAGTAATTTGGGAGATAAGAGACCCGATAGTTGCGTAAGATAAATCGCATTGTCCTGAGTAGAGTCTCGATGAAAGATCTGTCATTCTGGCGTAACATAAATCGCAGTGACCTATGTAGTTATCTTTCATAAAACAACAACAGGAAATCAGACGCAACAGGAATATATTGTCAAGACGGATTGAGTGGCAACGGTGTGCCGAAACCCTAGGAATTCTCATCTCTATCTTTATTTTAATTACTTTTAATTGTTTCCTAATTTACATTGATCAACAAACATCTCTCAAATTTCAGATTTCATCTAGCCTTTCGAAAGGTTGTGATTCGATCGCTCAAGACACTGAACCAATATTCCCTGTGGATCGACCTCGCATATACTACTCGATAAGGATTGTGCGCTTGCAGTCCGAACCGATAGCATTTACGAGTTTATAAATATTAAAAGAAACATTGCTCTCTTTTGAGTGATCAAGGGATCATATTTTCACTCTGGCTCGCGACAAAGAGCTAAGATGGAAGCAAAGATCGGGGTGTGCATGGTTAAAAGTAGGGGATAAGAACACGAAATATTTTCATTCAATAGCAAACGGCAGAAAGAACAGGAACTCAATGGCAACGATTCAAGACGAGAATGGGCTCGTAATACCTGAAACACAACTACCGCATTACATCAAAGCTCACTTCGCCAACCTACTGGGGAGGAAAGTCCTGTGTCGTAGGCCATTCAGCCTGAGTGGTAAAGTCGGTCCCAATCATGCCTCTGACCTGTTATGACACTCAGGTCACCGAGACAGAGGTCCACTCTGCCATCAACGAAATGCCTTTAAATAAGGCTAGTGGACCAGATGGATTATCGATAGAATTCTTCAAAGCGTTCTGGAGTACAATCAAAACTGACCTCATGAACCTAATTTCGGATTTCCTTAACTCGGGTCGAAACCTCCAAACCATCAACAAGGCAACCATCACCCTGATACCTAAGAAACGTGCGCCGATTGCTATATCCGACTACCGCCCAATCAGTGTGATAAACACGATAGTTAAAATCATAACGAAGATATTGGCAAATAGGCTTCAACCGCACCTCCCATCAATCATCGATACAAATCAAACTGCTTTTGTTAAAGGTCGCTCCATAATGGAATCCTTTTTAGTAGCGCGAGAGTTCTTAGCATTTTGCAATGCACGGAAACTACCGGCAATTCTATACAAAGTGGACTTTGAAAAAGCCTTCGACACTGTCGACTGGTGCTTCATCACCAACCTTCTCACAGAACGAGGATTCCCCCCGAAATGGATTGGCTCGATGTTAGCCATCATTCGTTCAGCAATCTCAGCGGTGCGAGTGAATGGGTCACTCACAGAGTATTTTCCCCATGGGCGTGGATTGAGGCAAGGAGACCCGTTGTCACCAATGCTCTTTATCATTGTCGCCGACTCACTAAACAGATTTATGCATAACGCGGAGCAGGTAATGCCCCTGAACGTGCACCTATCTCCAAAAACTATCCAGTTTGCAGACGATACCGTCATTATCTCGGAAGCCCACCCTTTAACCTTGAAGATAATCACCCATGTTTTAAAAGTATATGAGGAACTCACGGGTCTCAAGATAAACAAAGCAAAGAGTGCTTTTGTCCCGATTTCAATCCCTCAGCACCTGATACCCTCAATCCAGAGTATTATTTCATCCCCGGTAGAGCAGTTGCCGATCACATACCTTGGCCTCCCCCTAGCTATCAAAAAACTACGCATCATCGATTTCCAACCAATGATACAAGCTGTACAGCGAAAAATGGAGGGATGGAAATCCAATTTATTGTCATATGGAGGTAGAGTAACCTTGGTCAAAGCAGTCCTTTCAGCCATGCCAATTCACTACATGCAAGCCACCAGACTTCCCAAGGGGGTAACCAAACAAATTGACAAAATAAGAAGACGGTTCTTATGGCGAGGCAAAGCACCATGTCAAGGTATACATTGCTTAATTAACTGGGAAACTGTGTGTGCATTAAAATGTAATGGTGGGATGGGGATGATTTCCCTTGATGGGCAAAACCAGGCGCTATTGAAAAAATGGTTATGGAAGTTGCAGCATGACCCGGACGGGCTTTGGGCGACCACAATCAGGCAACTATATAACATCGTAGACTGCTCACAGCTCACCGACTCACCAAATCTGACTACCTTTCTGAAAGATCTGGCACAGCTCATACCTTTTTTCACATCCTCAATCAAGTTAGATATGGTTACCCAAACATTACAATGGAGGTGGACAGCATCAAAAACCTTTTCTTGTTCGTCGGCCTACAGGGTAATGTACGATACTGGTGTCCGATCCAGCTACTACCGACCATTATGGAAGCTCAAAGTACCCATGAAGGTGCGCATTTTTCTTTGGCTGATGTTAAATGACAAAATCTTGACTCAGGAGGTACTTACAACACGCGGATGTACGGTAACACAAGGATGCGCGCTATGTAGTAATGGTTTAAGCGAAACCTGCGATCACTTAATGAGAACGCGCCCATTCACCAAGAATTTTTGGATAGGGCTATGTGCGCAACAAAGCTTACCTGGGCAGGGGGAAACCACTACTCGGAGGTCTGGGGTGAAGGATGGAAACACCTAACAGGGCAGAACAGACAGAGATGGGACGTGACATGGGCGGCAGGCTCATGGGCAATATGGAAAGAACGGAATAGAAGAATCTTCACTCAGAAGAGGAAACCCGAACATATCTTGATAAATGAAGCATCCATTGATATACACAATTGGCTGTTATTTAGTTAGATGCAACAGTGAGAGGAGGGGTATAGACGTAATAGGGGCTTTCTTAATTCTATTGGCGGAACTTTTTAATATTTGAGTAGATTCCTAATTTAGCTTGACAGTTATAAGGATCAATTGATCCGAATAACTCCCCTGTAAATATTTTTTTATCTCAATGTATCTTAGTGAACACTTTCCACTAACCATCAAAAAAAAAAAAACAACAATAAGCTTCATAATTCATGAAGTACAGTGTTATCATGTGGCCCCCAAAGATCAATACATGTAAATATATCAGTGTTATGCATTTGGAAAATTTATAGATTCGGAGGTATGGTATGTGATGATTAGAATGCCGACAATAGCTTCGACGAACCTTCAGTTGGGTTAAGATTTTAACATAGCAATTTTGACTTAATGCAGTGCGCAGACTATGGAATCGATAGAATGTTGTATGCTATTCGTGCATTGCATGAAGACAAAATTGTTCTGTTAAAATCTTTATCCTCTCCCGTCCTTGCCTATTCCATTATAGATCATTAGAATCATAATTAGATAGTTGAGTATTTGGAAGCTCCAATCACCGTTCAAATTACGAACAAAGTTCATATTTGATTGTTGAGAAAGAGGTTGATACGCCCTATCTCGGGAGATGAGGCCGTATGGAAGTTTTGGACTAGACTGGATTCGTCCTGTCAAGGGATGGCAGGCCGAGGTGTGGGTCGAGTTAGGAACTCGGGGTGGATTGTGAGAGATTCGGACTCTGACCTGTATGATCTCTCTCTTAGTTCAAAAATGCGTCCCCTGTTTCATGGGAATCACTGCCTTATATAGTCTAGCCATAACTGCCATCTCGGGCGTTTATGGGAGAACGTGGGCAGTTATGTCGTCCGTTATCAAGACGTGGGTATTAAACCAGCCGTTTCCCGGCTATCCCGTATGTCGGTTGGCTTGGGCCTATATTAAGGCTCTGGTTTGGGGCCGGCATATTGGGCCCCGGCTTAACGAGCTTTTGGGCTTTTTCATATGACGTCGGGTTGGCCTTGTTAAGGTCCGAATCCCAGTCTTTTATGGCCCAGTTTGGAATAAGTAAAAGGGCCTGTGGAACATGGCCCTATCATTAGCCCCCGAAGTCGGAATGTATCGGCGAGATGCTTTCGACTTGAGGGTGGATAAGTCATAAAATATACTTTATTAAATGTTATCTGTGTTAGTGATGCACTAGCCAAGTCCAAACATGTCGGTTAATTACCCCGGACACGTAACCCGAAGTAAATGTGTTATCATAATGAGTAACCTGGGACAACTAAGCGTACTTAGTGTCGAGGATTTTTAACACCGACTTTAGTGTACTAGTCATGCTGTAATAACTCGGATGTGGCATATGTCGGGTATATGTCTTGCTTTATACTTAACAATTAATGTGTTAATCTCGGTACGTATCCGACAGTTAATGTGTTAACATACTTATCATTCATTTTTTTTTTTTTTTAGGCGACATGGTATCCGAGTTAGTCAACGATTAGTAAAAGAAGTGAATCTTAGAAATGATAAGGATTCATTGATATTGTAACAGTAGAAAAAGCATAAATATATAAGAAAACATCGAAATCATACAACGCCTCGATCGAGTAAAATATCGAAATCATACAACGCCTATCTAAATTTAAACATGAGACATGAGTTAACGCCGTGCCTGGAAGTGTGTTTCCACTTCTATTATGTCACGCCTTCCAAGCGCCACGTTGTCCATGCTCTGCAAAGAGACGGGCGTGATGTCGTTTCTCTAAGTTGAAAATCACACTTACACCCTCTCATTGTCGGTATCCTCAAAGAGGTTATCCGATATGAGCTCGGGTTCGGTGGCGGTGTGTAACGTTGGACCTCCGGGATTGCGTGATAAACACCCAGGACATTTCCAAAACCGACGACGGGGGTCCGACCGACCTTGGATGTCGTAATGGGTGAAGCAACTCCACTTATAGCATCCCCGACATTTCACCATCTCGTGCTTGGCTTCTTTGTTGCGGCAGATGATGCACCTACGCAACTTGGGCTCGAGATTGAATTTATAAATGTTGTTCTCGTCTTCCTTGGTGAACAAGGGTGCACTAGCAAGGGTGAAGTCAATAAAGTCACTGATTTGGAGGTCCTCATTCGCGAGCATCCAATCCAAATCTTTCTCGGGAAAATGTTGGAGGAGGGTCCATCTCTCAGGCCGAGATAGGGCCCGTATTGTGTCCCGAGAATGTTGAGGATTAGGGGGAGGTATGTTGTGGCCGTGCCTTGATGGTTGGTCATCACGGCTATGACCATGATCAAGGGGTGTTTTGTTTTTGGAAACAACTCTTTTGAAAGGCATCTCGGAGGTTTTAAGAAATGGTAAAAGGTGCAGAGTAAAAAATGTGCCTTTTACCGTATGGTGAGTCTGGTATTTATAGTCGTTAGAGGAAATATTGTCATAAATACTGTGGGCCATATTGCCTAAATAGGTAGCCGCCAGCTATTAGCCATAAATGTCATTGGGCGTTGTGTTAGTTGTATGACATGACAAGCTTTCGGCGTATTTTTCGAGATAGTTAAACTGACTCATGTTTAGACGATATTTAAGCAGGAATGAAAAGCTTATGCAAGAAACATACATAATAATTAAAACAACACGAGATAAAGATCTCGGCTGAATGTCACGAGATAAACATATGAGTAAAATTGAAAAGTTAACACTTAACAAAAGGCGGGCTATTCCCGCGATATTCTATATATGACTACGGCTATTCAAGGCGGGATCGCTTGACCCGGCGTTCTTGGTTCCGGCATCTCCTGCAGGTGAAGGATGTGAAGCGGGGATCACCATGGTTTCGAGGTGATCTGCGGGCCAGACATCCGGGATGGAAAGCTTCTTCGCATCCGTCACAATGGAACATGTGCCGATAGTTCCCTCGGGTTCTACAAACAGCACACTTGTCCCAGGCTAACGGTTCGTCTTCTTCCTCTTCCAAGTTGATTGGGGTTTGTGCGATGTTGACCTCGGGGTTCTGATGTTGGGGAGATGTGTGTGGTGATGGAATGTCTTTTTTCTCCTCGTTAACCTCGTCCTTCATTTTTTTGTTGGTCGCCATCTCACTATAATCCGAATTAGGAGATATATCTGGGATCGCTGGATGTCCCGTTAAAGGGAGACGGAGGTTATATATATAGTGTGTCGGCATTAATTACGTCGACGCCTCGTCTTCCGTTAACCGTCGTCAGCCATCAAATCAACCGTCAAGTTAGTCAGAGATACGAGGTTACGGCGCAATCCCCGCATGACACCTGGCACGCGTCAACTCGGTAAGAGCCCGATTCCCTTGATACGGCGCGGGAATCGAGGCGTCGCCATGGTGAAACGCGACGCTTCGTGGCTCCCTTTCGAAATTCGTGCAGGTTTTGAGCGGGAAAAATAGGGACCCTTATATATATACCTTATCCCGTCTCATTCACTCATTATTGTTTATTGTGAGAAAATTGATCTCGGAGCGAAAGAGCAAAAAGAATCTCGGTATTAGTGGGGGAAGTTGAGAGTGCTCAGAACACTGTGGAAACGACGTCGGACGAAGATCGAGTTGTTAAGAATTTCAATATAAGGTAATTATTTATCACCTCGGTAGTCGACCATACATCCATTAATCTTATTTGTGACTATATATGGACATTGCCGAGGTCGACTGTAATGTAGTTGACCACTTTAAATATGGTGAGGTTATCAACCTTTAGGATTAGTGACTTAATCTTGGCAATCGCGTAAAAATTGATAATTCAGTAAATGTAATACCGTAGAAATAGAGAATAGCGAGTACCTAAGCCAATCCTGTTTCTTCATAAATTTAGAAATGGCCGAGGAACAAGGAGGACCTCGGGATTCGTCGCCCACTGCTTCGTGGGAGTCCCCCCCACTATCTCATCAGTACCGCGAAGGAAATGAAGGGGATGGAGAAAGTCCATCTCGGGGAGAACTCGTGGTAACCTCCGCAGGAACATCTCGGGGGCCTGCGAAGGCCGGAAAAAAATCTACTGCTCCCCGTGATGGTCATAAGGATGATTCAATTTTTGAAGTATCCGCCGGTATCTCTCCTAAATTGGTCGTCCAATATAAGGCTTATGCTGATGCCTTTTATGATGAACTCGTGGATGAAGCGGATAGGGAGGAATATCCGCGACATGCACTGCAGTTGAGAGTCCCGGGCCCGGATGACCGAGCGCATGACTCGAGATGCGGCCGCGGAGACGCGGTATCTTCTGACAACCTGGCCCTCCTGCTTCGGTGGGGGGCAGAGACAGTGTTGGAGCCCAATGGGGCCAGGTGTCAGGATCAATAGCCGTTGATTCACAGTCATTCACTCGGCCCGCTTATATATATATATGGGTTTAACAGAACAATTTAAATGTACTTGTTTTCTTTTAATCGCATGTTTCTTTGCCCGATTTCGATTTCTTTTCTGTTACCTTTATCTCGGTTGCATGCTTTGGTTTTCTTTGTGAATAAGCAAAATGTGCTTGATTATATTTCCTTGCCCCCCTTTTTTTTTCTTTATTTTTGACAAAAATGGTCAATGTCGGGGGAAAGGTATATCGCGAGAAACGTATGCGTTACCCCAAGGGGTTTTCGATAAATGTTCTCGACATACTAAACTTTATGTTACTGGTAAAACAGTCATCGTCCCCTAGGACTATATTAATTTGTTGTGTATCTCGGGGGCATTACTCGAGACGAATTTCGTTGCCATAAGAGGCTTTCGTTCATGTATCTCGGACCCATTAAATGAAACACAATCATATCATATATATTGATAAAAGCTTAGAACCATACAAAAATTTTGTATCCTGGTCTAAGTGAATACATGGAATAGAAAACGAAAAACAAAGGCTTATCTCGCCCTGAGCACATCGAATCTATTAAAAACATAAACGAGAACGAAATTCGCTAAGTGTAAAACTTTCTCAAGTGGCAAGTGTTCCACGGGCGAGTGAGTGTGAAACCACTCGGGTCTTCTAACTCGTAAGCGCCTTTACCTCGTGGGCGAATGATCTTAAAGGGACCTTCCCACTGAGGGGCAAGTTTGCTGACATGCTTGCCGGTCGCTTCCACGGTCTTAAGTACTAGGTCGCCTGGCTGAAATTCTCGAGGTACCACGTGTTTGTCAAACGCGCGTTTAACCCTGCGTTGATACTCCATGGTCCGGATGCGGGCTTTCTCCCGACCTTCCGTGATGAGGTCGAGTTCTGCGGCGCGGGCATCGCGGTTGTTATCGGTGGAATATGTCAAAGTACGGAGAGATGGTTCCATCATTTCCATTGGAGTGACTGCTTCCATTCCGAACACCAGAGAGTACGGGGTTTGCTGTGTGGCTTCTCGAGGCGTAGTGCGGTAGGCCCACAGAATTCCATCAAGTATGTCGGGCCAATTCTTTCTGTTCTCGGCAACTTTCTTCTTGAGGCCATCCAGAATGGTACGGTTGGTGACTTCTGCTAAACCATTGCTAGCAGGGTGACTGACCGAGGTAAAGTTGTTCTGAATGCCCAGGTTGGAGAGGAACGTCATAGTGCGTGCTGCATTGAACTGTGTTCCATTGTCCGAGATGAGGGCATGTGGTATGCCAAAACGACAAACGATGTTCCGCCAGATGAACTTCTCTGCCGCTGCGGCAGTGATAGTTGATAATGCTTCGGCTTCGACCCATTTAGTAAAATACTCAACGGCTACGATAATCCAACGGCGCTGTCCGACAGCTTTGGGAAATGGCCCGACTATATCTATCCCCCATAGGTCAAAAGGCCAGGCTCCCGAGATGGATATCTGATCGTAAGCCGGGATGTTGCTCAATTTGCTGTGATATTGACATCGCTCGCATTTCCGAACTAGGTTAGCCGCATCATGTTGCATGGTTGGCCAGTAAAAGCCGGCTCTGAGGATTCGTTTGGCAAGAGTTTTCGCTCCTTGATGGCTGCCGCAGACGCCTTCATGTACCTCAGATAGCATTTTCGAGGCTGTCTCCTCATAGAGACACTTGAGCCAAGGTCGCACGTACCCCCGTTTGTAGAGGTGGTTGTTGAATATAGAGTACATCGGTGCGATTCTTTTCAATCGTCTGGCTTCCACTTGATCAGTGGGGAGAACCCCGGTGTTAAGGAAATTCCACATCGGGGTGAACCAGGATTCACCGGGTTCACCGATGGCGAGTACGGTTACGGTCTCAAGGTTGATGCTGGATTCCGGAATATCCATAACAATCACGGGCCGGTCTTTGTCGAGGTTGCCTGCGGCGCCAAGTTTTGACAAAGCATCAGCTTGACAGTTTTTGTTGCGCGAAACATGCTGGATGTCAACCTCGTCGAAATGGCTCTTGAGCAGGTGGAACTGCTGTCGGTACTTGCGCAACTTTTCGTCCACAACTCGGCATTCATCATTTATCTGCTTGACTGCTAACTCGGAGTCACTGCGGAGATGAACCTCGCGGGCGCCCAATTCTTTAGCTAGCTTCAGGCCTGCTATCATGGCTTCATATTCCGCGGTGTTGTTTGTTACCGGGAATTGAAAATGGAGGGCATAGTTCAGGGTTTCCCCGTGTGGTCCAGTGAGGGAGACCCCGGCTCCAGCCCCTTGTAGTGAAGATGCTCCGTCGACATGAATTATCCAACGTCCTTCAGACTCGGGAGGAACTCCGGAATACTCAGCGATGAAGTCGGCGAATATCTGGGATTTCAGAGCATTTTGGGGGTGGAAAGAAATATCGAACTCGGACAATTCGAGCGCCCAAGCTAACAATCGCCCGGATGAGTCGAAATTCGCGAACGCCTTTTTGAGGGGGATTCCGGTATAAACCTTAATGGAATGGGACTGAAAGTAAGGCCTCAACTTTCTAGCAGCTATGACTAGAGCATATGCAGCCTTTTCAATCTGAGAATATCTGGTTTCGGCATCCCGAAGTACGTGCGAGACGAAATAGATAGGCTTTTGATCTCGTCCCTCTTCTCGAACAAGGGCGGCGCTCACTGCATGACCCGTTGTTGCTAAGTACAACACGAGGATATCGCCCGCAGTAGGCCTGCTGAGACATGGCGGATTGGCGAGATAGGCTTTAATCTTTTCGAAGGCCATTGCGCATTCTTCTGTCCACTCGAATTTGGCCGACTTGCGCATGGCTTTGAAGAAGGGGAAACAGACGTCCCTGGATCTCGCGATGAACCTGTTAAGGGCGGCTAACTTTCCTGTGAGGGATTGTAACTCTTTGAGGTTCCTTGGTGGTTTCATATCGAGGATAGCTTGCGACTTAGAAGGATGGATCTCAATACCTCTCATGGAAACCATGAAACCAAGGAACTTACCACCGGTTAACCCGAAGAAACTCTTCTTCGGGTTGAGCTTCATGTTGGCTGAATTCAGAGTCGCGAAGGTTTCTCGGAGGTCTCGGACATGGTCGAGGTCGGACATACTCTTGACAAGCAGGTCATCCACATATGCCTCTACATTTCGCCCGATCTGGTCGTGGAATACAGTGTTGACCATTCGCTGGAATGTGGCTCCTGCATTACGCAACCCGAAAGGCATAACCCGGTAGCAGTATAGCCCCGAGTTGGTAGTGAAAGCAGTCTTTTCTTCGTCGTCTTGATTCATCCGGATTTGATTGTACCCGGAGAACGCGTCCATAAAGCTGAGGTAGGCATGCCCCGAAGTGGAGTCGACCAGTTGGTCGATTTTGGGCAAGGGGAACGGATCCATAGGACATGCCTTATTGAGATCGGTGTAATCGATACACATACGCCAGTCACCGTTGGACTTCTTGACAAGCACGGGATTGGCTGTCCATTCTGGACACTCGACATTTCTGATGAAACCAGCGTCAAGTAGCTTCTGGATTTCACGCTTTACGGCCTGCTGCCGTTCTTCCCCCATGTTACGTTTTCGCTGCCTAACCGGTTTTGAACCCGATTTGATATGCAGTCTGTGTTCCGCTATTGACCTCGGAATCCCCGGCATGTCGGCGGCTGTCCAGGCGAAAACGGACTGATTTTCTCGGAGAAACTTAATGAGTTCGTCCTTCGCTTGCCCCCAGACTGCTTTTCCGATGTTGTGCGTTCTGCCTTCACCCAAATCGAGTTGTTCGACTTCGTCATCGGGTTCAAGGGAAGTTTTTGGCTCGGCTTTATCCACTGGGTCTAGCGCCAGGTCGGTGTTTGGAGGTAAAAAGTCAGTACTTGAACGCAACCGCTGTTGGTTGGTTTTGGCGTCGGATTGGTCGACCTGGTGGACAGAGCCTCCTTGACCTTGAACAGACGTCATGTAGCATTCGCGTGCCACCTGTTGCTGACCACTTTCTTCTCCTATCCCATTATCAGTGTGGAACTTGATTTTTAGGTGTGAAGGGGAAATAACCGCACCTATTTTGTTCAAGGTTGCTCTTCCTAGGATCGCATTGTATGCAGAAGGAGCATTGACGATGAGGAAGTCCACCATGACTTCCACTGTTCGAGGAAATGTGCCGAATGTCACCTTGAGCGGCATCATTCCCCGAGGTTGAAGGGTATCACCCGTGAAACCTATCAGGGGTGAAATGTGTTGTTGGAGAGCGCGAGTGTTGAGGCCCATTTGCGTGAAGGCAGATAAGTACAGGATGTCTGCCGAGCTTCCCGTATCAACTAATACCCTCTTAACCCGGTGTGTGTTAATCTTGAGGTTCAGCACAACGGGATCATCGTGCGGGCTAGAGATCTCGCCTAGGTCCTTCTCTGAAAAGGATATTGCCTCTTCAGGTCGGGGCCGTTTTTTGTCGGTTTCGACCTGTAAAATAGTGGGGTATGGTTTTTGATTGTCGCGAGATGAGATTCTTCGGATGGTCCCGCGATGGCCTCCACTAATCACATTGATGACAGGACTGTTCTGCCTCTCTGGGCGTCTGTTCTCGGGATCATCCCGGGTTTGGGGACCGGCTTCCCCAACTCGAGGTCCGGTATAATCCTGTCTATAAGGAATGGGTTTCTTGAAAATCTTACCTTTGCCATTGTATTTCCTGGAGAATTTTCTGAAGAAGTCGGGGTTGATGAACTCGATCAGCTTACCTTCTCGGGCGAGTCTCTCCAGGATGTCTTTGAGTTGAAGACAATCTGCGGTGGAGTGCCCATTGAATCCGTGGTACTCGCACTTCTGGGAATTGTCTTGCACCGTGAAAATGTTTTCAGGCAATGGCGGAGGGAGGTCGAACATGCCTTCTATGATGTTGTACATCTCGTGCCGTTTCTTAGTGAGAGGTGCATACCTTACGAAGTGTTGGCGATATCCCTCGGTGCTAGTTTTGTGTTCTTGTTCGGTCGGTCGGTTCGGTTGGTTTCTCCGAGGTTCCCTTTGGTGGCGAAACCTGTCCGGAGCTGGCTGTCTGTTAGTTTGGCGGCGGGGAGATCGAGATCTAGGCCTCGTGGGACTCCCGTTGTCGTCCTCGGCACGGATGTAACCTTCCGCAAAGGTTACGAATTCTCTGAGAGTGGTCATCTTCTTCATGTGGGCTGTATGAAACGGTTGACGAATGCGCCTGTCCTTTCACGTTGTCCTTGGACGATATCCAGGAGCATCTCGCACGTGGCTTGCGGGGGTTTTATGATTGTGTACCTCTCCAAGAACAGTTTCGCGAAGTCCTCGAATTTGTTGATGGACCTCCGAGGTAGTGTCATATACCAGTCCCATGCTTCTCCAGTTAAGCAAGTGGTGAAAACTCGGCACATGATTGCATCGGTGGCTCCAAGAAGGCGAAGTCGCTCAAGGAACCCGTACACGAAGTTGTGTGGATCCTGTGTATCGCCGCTACCCCGGAAGCTGGGAAGGGTTGTTGGGTATTTGAAGTCCGTCATTGACTGACGGTAGATGTCTCTGGACAGAGGGCCATCCTCGATTCCCATAGGCCGAGAATAAGTGCCTGCCTTCTGGGATTCGAGCTCGGCTAGTTTGGCCGCGAGTCTGGTTTGGATCAGCTCTTCAACTTGGGCCATGTTGATGCCTCGGGTTGGGGTAGGTGATCGCCGGTTCCTTCTTCGGTCATCGCGGCGAGATTTATCCCGACCTCGGGGTGGGCTTCGCTCGCGCTCTCTACGGGAGCGAGATTGGTCTCTGCGAGATAGTCTGGGCCCTCTGCCGTGGTTAGCTGATTCTCGCTCGTTGTTAAGGTGAGCTCGGGGACCTTCGGCATGTGGTCCTTCCGCGGGATGGGGCCCCCTATTCTCATCCTGGCCTTCCGGGCGTCGTCCTACATCAAGGTATACCCCAGTTGGCAGAGCATTTTGGTCCCTGCGTTCGGACTGGACCTGTTGGTCGGGTAGTGAGGGGGTGTCCGTCTCGTCGCCCGTTCGGACCTGTGCGAACTCTCGTTCCAAATTTCTTGGCGAAACATCTGCCGGCCGGCTGTGGACACGGTTTGCAGATAAAGGTCGCG
This sequence comes from Carex parvula, assembly GCA_025461045.1. NCBI lineage: Eukaryota > Viridiplantae > Streptophyta > Magnoliopsida > Poales > Cyperaceae > Carex > Carex parvula. The sequence goes on along the minus strand of JAJGRW010001303.1, from coordinate 2,414,376 downwards.
CTACAGCTGTGGTGGGTGGTACAGTCCGATGGACAGGTCGCAGTGGTACTTGCTGGGAATATGGTGTTAGGCCTGTCATGGGATACGTCCCGTGTGCGCCTCCGGGGCCCCATTGCCCAGGTGGCGTGACATAGGGATACTGGGGACCCGTGGGAGTGTAGGGTGTGTAAGGAGGCGCGCCGTAGTGATACAGCGGCGTTTGCTGAGGGTAATACGGTATGTAGGGTATCTGATAAGCACCAGTTACCTGATTGTGATAAGTACCGGCCATCGGATTGTGGTCGGCGTAGAATGGCCTGGTTGTGTTCCCTTCAGTGAGCGAAGGTCGAGTAATGTCGGGACGAGGTTGAGCGGGTCGAGGACCCTGGGGTCGCACTGTTGAGTTGCTGGGCCTCGCCCCCGGGAATTGACTGTGGGAAGGATTAGCTGTAGGTGATGTTACCACTGGAGGCGGTGTGACTGTTATTCCGGGCGGGGTCGTCACCCCTGGTGGGAGCGGAGTTGATGTGGTCGGATGAGCCATCTAGTTCTGTGTTTGAGCAAGGCGTGGCCCCACGGTGGTTGATACGCCCTATCTCGGGAGATGAGGCCGTATGGAAGTTTTAGACTAGACTGGATTCGTCCTGCCAAGGGATGGCAGGCCGAGGTGTGGGTCGAGTTAGGAACTCGGGGTGGATTGTGAGAGATTCGGACTCTGACCTGTATGATCTCTCTCTTAGTTCAAAAATGTGTCCCCTGTTTCATGGGAATCACTGCCTTATATAGTCTAGCCATAACTGCCATCTCGGGCGTTTATGGGAGAACGTGGGCAGTTATGTCGTCCGTTATCAAGACGTGGGTATTAAACCAGCCGTTTCCCGGCTATCCCGTATGTCGGTTGGCTTGGGCCTATATTAAGGCTCTGGTTTGGGGCCGGCATATTGGGCCCCGGCTTAACGAGCTTTTGGGCTTTTTCATATGACGTCGGGTTGGCCTTGTTAAGGTCCGAATCCCAGTCTTTTATGGCCCAGTTTGGAATAAGTAAAAGGGCCTGTGGAACATGGCCCTATCAGAGGTGAAATAAACTACTTACTTCACATTTAAATTGTTAAACGAAGAGTAACATAGAGTAATGACACAATATGTTCAGGAACGAAATAAAAAAATTAAGATTTGTGGCTGGATAAATAGAGGACTAATAATATTGTAATTAAAATTGAATTTACTGAAGGATATAAATGAAAAAATTCACTTCATTAGTGCATTTTCTCAATACATACTTCTACTTATTCTGAATAAATTAAACTACCTCTTCTAACGGATTAATTAATTCCACACTTATTCTGCTTACAGGTGTCAAAATTTATTTTCTGACACTCTATTCCTCTAAACAGATTACTTTAGATACAATTTAAGCTACCAAACAAAATAAAATATATGATATATTCTGATCTTCATAATAATTGCAAATATCCAGTTGGCAAGTACACATCATAAATAATAATTTGTGTGAATGTTTTATGCACTAACGACAGTACTGTTTACTTAAAATGTTACATTTTAACATCACCATAAATTGTAAAATTATGTTTCATTATTATACCTAGGGGTGTTCAAATGGATATCGGTTTATTCAGTTTTAATCCGAACCGGCAAATTTCGGTTTAATTGGATCGGTTGTTCGGTTAAAATGAATCGGTTCGGTTTAGTTTTTGAAGAAGTTTCGGTTTAAATGGTTCGGTTCGGTTTTGGGATCTCCAAATCAGTTTGAACCGAACCAACCGGTTTAATAAAAAATGGATTGGTTTATAATAGATCGGTTTATTTTCTGTGGTTTATAACGGATCGGTAAATTGGTTTATCAAAAACCAGCTTGTGTGGTTATCAAAAATGTTATCTAAATCGGTTTGAACCGAACCAACCGGTTTTGAAATGTTTATTTGTAACTTGAAATGTTTGTATTCGGTTCAACCGAACAAACCGAAGTTTAAATCGGTTTAATCGGTTCGGTTTTAGATCGGTTTGGAATTTTAATTCGGTTGGATTTTCAAAATTCAGTTCAAACCGCATTTCGGCAAAAAGAATTCGGTTTGACCCAATCCAACCGGTTGAACACCCCTATTTATACCAGTAAGAATTTTTGAATTGGTATCAAGAGAACCCTTTTTTTTTTTAAATTCAATATCCCTTTTGGACTGTCCACTAGCGCTTGTCCCCTCAAAAACAGAACATTCCGCATGCCCTGAATAGTTATGTTTCTTTGTTGGAAAGAGAGGGGAAAAAAAAAATTCAAAGGAAGATAATGTCAAGGATGCTTAACCATCACCATAAAAATTGAATCTAAATTTCTATTCAAAAAGTTTACAAGTAGATTCTTCGCCAATTCTAGAGATTTATCCTACATTAATTTTTTGTGCCTTCATTTTTTGTACCTTGTACTTCTGTTTTTTAAAACTTAAAAGTTAAAATAAAATTATTGGATATGATCTATATTATTTTATCTATGCACATGTAAAAAATTATGACATTTCAACTTTGTTTTGGTTATCATCAAGAGCTTGTAAAAACGTACTAATGTGGATAATTTCTAAACGTTGATTTTTCAACTTACTGATTCAAATAAAAACAAAACTGAAATTTGATAATTTTTATGAGCACAAATAATATAGATCTCATGGTTTTATTTTGGCATTTATAATTTAAATTTTGAGTTATTAACGTTTTAAAAATAGAGACACGGTGGAGGCACAAAAAATAAAAACATTTAAACCCTCCCAAGAAATATTTCGTCTATTATTAATTGTCATGACATGACATAATTAGAATACAATACCAACGGCATCTAATTTAAATACTTTTGGTAATATGTCTCTGGGACAATATAATTAGTAATAAATATTTTATATTATAATATATTATGTGGTCACGAAATTTAGTTTTGTACTGTAAGATTATTTTCTCTATCTTAAATATACAAATGTTATCCTGAATATAATAATAATGTATAGCTGTCAACATCTATATCACATATAAAAAAAAAAATGGAACATTGACTGGAGAAGGCGAGAAGCTACCAGAGAGAGAGAGAGAGACGCACGCGTGCACGCTCTCAACAAAATTTTAATTCATTCCATCTATAAATTATAAAGAGATTCTTTTATTCATAGAAAATATTATAAAATAATATAGCAAAAAAGAAAAAGTATCTTCGATTTTCGATACATAAAAGAAAACGGTAGAAATTTTTTCGATGCAAATTTTGGATCCAACAAACTTTGACCGTTTACAAAAAAATAATTTCTTCAAATTTCTTACTTTGGTTGCCACAAAGGATCCAGCCAGGCTTATTAAAAGACCTTTGAATTGGTAGAATTTTTTCGGCTCAAAATTTAGATGGAAAAAATTCTACTAGTGTTTCTTTTAATAGTATTTTATAATATTTTCTATGAATAAAAAATTACTGATCACAAATTAACAGATTTTTAAATGGGAGGGGAGTGTTGCTTTCGAAAGCGCTGAAATCCGAGACCGGTAACAGTAATACTGAAATCCCTGTAATCTGAATCTAGCCGTCAAACTATTTCGAGATGCGTGCAAGAAAAAACCAGTTATTTCGAGATGCGTTCTCAGAAAAAATTCTATAGCTGAATTCAGACTGCAAAGATTTCAAAATTACTGTTCATTAGTTTCAGAAATTCAGCTTATCCGAATCCGTTGCTTTCTGAAGAGCCAAGAGACGACAATGCCTCGCTGATTAGGATGTGGATCAAGTTGGCCAAGTTGCACACATAATATTCATTTATAATTTATAAAGCGATGTCATTGGAAATGAGGAATGTCACTGAAAATTGCATGTGTTTCTTGAAAACGACCCCATAAATAAATAAAGATCAATTCAGATTTGGTTAGGTATATGATTATGTTAAGTTATATAAATTTTTATGAATTTTAAAAGTGGGCCCTCTATATTTTAAATTCGAACTGTTCAATACAAGTATATACGAATTTTCAAATTGGATCCTCTTTCCTCAGTATTTTAAATAAGTTCTAAAATTTTTATAACTCGACTGAGACTTTATTCTATGAGAACGGAGTAGGTCCGATGCCTATCGGACCTACTTTTAGGTTCAACGAGTACGATGACCGTCCGATCTAATTTGAGATTTGTGCGCACGAAACATTGAAACAAACCTGCACGAATTTTGAATTCTGCACAAATTTTAAAGCGATCTGCACGAATCTTAAAGCAAATCGACGGTGATTAAACTCATCGAACCAGAGTAGGTTCGATGCCTATCAGACCTACTCTCAAGTGTTATTCTATACATTGTGGTAGCACAGGAGATATGCACTTGGTAGATCGTTTGCTGCTTCTAGTACCGAAATTTTTATTAATACCATTGTGAAAAAAAAATACTGGAAATTCGAAAAATATCAGAGCCTTCAAGTCAATTTGCGGCTCCATTTTTTGAGAAAAAAAATATGTTATTCCAAAGGGATAACAAGACCATGTTATTATGATCCCAACAGTTGGACCTTTGTCGAGATTTGGGCACAAATTTTTTTTCTTGAGATTCGTGCATTAAAAACTTTGAATGTTTGGGATAGGATAACAGGTCCTGTGATCTCTTTGGAATAACATAGATTTATATCTATTTTTAGGGGGGCGTAGATTGACGTTGAGCCCCCCCAAAAATCCAAAAATGCACTGTAATATACTAATATTTAGATTTTTAAGGTGCCGCAACGTCAAATTGCGGCGCAGATTGACTTAGAGGCCCTGATATTTTTCGAATTCTCCAATTTCAGTGGTGTTTTGATTTTTTTTTTTTTTTGAAATGGTATTAATAAAAATTTCGGCTCCTAGTATATTCACAAATTATAACAAAGTACTGTTCTTATCTTAAAAAATAAGGATGAAAATATAAAACATAGTCAAGTTTTATGATGAAATAAATTTAAAGTAAAAGGTCACACTTATTTCAAACGGTAACAAATAATTGGTGTTGTTTTTCCGTGCTTCCCTCTCGAAAAAGATTTTTCTTTTTATTGAAGAAAAAAACTGAAGTTTAATAAGAGACGGTATATATATAGAGAGGGTTCAAATGCCTCCATTTTTTGTGCCTCCATCATGCTTCTTTTTTTTAAACTTTAATAACTCAAAATTTAAAATTTAAAAGTCAAAATAAAACTGTTGGATATGATCTACATCATTTTATCTATGTGCTCATAAAAAATTATAACATTTTAATTTTGTTTTTATGTGAATCAATAAGTTGAAAAATCAACGTATATAAATTATCCACATTAGTACGTTTTTTACAAACTCTTGATGACAACTAAAACAAAATTGAAATGTCATAATTTTTTACACGTGCATAGATAAAATGATGTAGATCATATCCAACTTTATTTTGACTTTTAAGTTTTAAATTTTGAATTATTAAAGTTTTTAAAAATGGAGGCATGGTGGAGGCATGAAAAATGGAGGAATTTGAACCCTCCTCATATATATAACATAAATTTGTATTGAGGGTTCCAATACCTAATATTTGATGCCTTTTATATTTCATCATATCTCATTTTTTATATTTTTATTTTTAAAATTCAAATTGTCAATTCAAACCGCTCAATATGATATTCATACTAAAATATGCTTTGGGATGTGATGAAATTTTATAATTTTTGAAAAAACTTAATATTTTTTAAGATAGCTACAAAAATTACTGTTTCTAGACTGTTCAAAAACAAAATATACTTTTAAAATGTTAAAAACAATTGTAATACTATATGATTGCTCGACATATCTTAAAAGGAATACAAGAAGAATTACTTTGATTCCATAAATTACATCAAACATATCATTTCAAACATATCAAGACAAATCAGAAGAAGTAAATATGGTTGATTCTGATGTATATGTTTGGATTTTTAGCTTTTTAAAGATTGATACAAATCACATATAAAATCGCGCAAAAAAATAAAAATAAATAACACTGCCTCTTCAAAAAGTAATGAAATACATTTTATTATATATAGAAATGCTCAAAGTGTGTGCGTCTTTTCTCTATAGCAAGGGAAAGTTGGTTAATGATTATTTTGATACAGAGTTTACTGATAGCTTGGCTGAGGAAAACAGGGGAAAAAGATAAAATAATGGCAAATTTTAATGGAGAAATGGGGTATTTTATTTGGATGTTTTAATGGAAATGAAAATGTTGATGATTAATGCGAGAGAAAGCAATCACCGCTCCACTGCACTTGAAGCGTTAAATACACATTGCAGCATCTTTTTCTACCAATTAATCATGTAGCGAGTCATTACCGACTGTTAATGGACTCTAGAAAGAAAGTAACATAGCATACAACTTAAGACGTAGCCGCAATCAAACGAGAAAAACAACAACGCGGCGCACATGGTGGGTCCCACCCAAAATCCAGGAAATGGAGAGAACTTGTGAGACGTACGATTACCGGAACTGGACAACTGGAGATCATCCAAGTCATCCAAACAAATGGAGGGTCTTGGGAAATTTTTGTTTCTAGTTCCCTAGACAATCCAGTCTGTCTGTTATGGGACAAGGATTTCACAGTATTCTAATTGTAGATTTTCAGTATGTAAAATTCTATAGCCTCATATGCAACGAGTTACCTTCAGAGGACAGATCGACAGAAGACTACAGTAACAAGATTCGCGTTTAATTCTCGAATTATTCGCGAATTAAACGTTTCTAAGCCATCAGCGGATCGATCCGCATTTAATACTGTGATTCGCGAATTATACGGTCAATTCGCGAATTTTACGAATTTTCCGTTTTATTTGCGTTTTATTCTAAAAATTCGGTCAGGTTTACCTAAAGAACTGCTGAATCATTTTGAGAAAAATCCAGTTGAAAACATATTTGAGATTCAGCAGGAAATTGGCTTAAGAATAGATCTAGAATAGATAAAAAACGGAACAGAGAAAAGGAAAAAAAAAGAAGAAGGTAAATCTGACAGTAGGACCCATTCATTTAAAGGTGTAATTGATGTCATTTTAACGACTTGAGAGTAGGTCCGATGGGCATCGGACCTACCTCGGTTCGATGGGTTTAATCACCATCGATTTGCTTTAGATTCGTGTGAAAGCTTTAAACCCCGTGCATGTATGTTTCAATTTTCGTGCGCACAAATCTTATACTACATCGGACGGTCAGCGTGGCGTTGAACCTAAAAGTAGGTCCGATGGGCATCGGACCTACTCCGTTCTCCATTTTAACCTTTGTGAGAAATACCAGCCCAATATTGGACTTGACAAAGGCCGACTTGTTTAGTAGCCCAGCAGCCTTTTAATCATTTAATATTTTAATATTTTTTAAATGGACTCGAGAAAACTCAAGTAGTCTATTAATTTAACGAGAAAGTGATTTACAAACAAATGATTAATTTTCTTTTAATGTCTTCGAGACCATATTGGTGTGCATCAATTTGAACCGAAACAATGAGATAAAATTGTCACTTTGATAATGTATTAATAAATCATAAAAACATTGGTGTGCGCTGTGCGCCAATTTAAATTGAAAATATATAAATATTTTCATTTGAATTATTTATATAATGAATTTTGCTCAAATTAAATTATGTGCATGTAGTGTTACTGTAACTAATATTTAACTAAGATAAGAATTAGCAACTCAATTCAAATAGAATTATTGAAAAAATCAGAGGTTGAACTGGTACCGATCCAACCAATAAACTATTGAACTGGAACTTTATTGGATCAGTGTCTGATTCGATTCTGATAACATTGTTTTTCAGTCTAGTGCACATGGTGGGGCCAGTCTCTTGTCCGTTGTAGAGACAACATGTGGTTCTCACGAGAACGGAGTAGGTCCGATGCCCGTCGGACCTACTCTCAAGTCGGTTCTCACTTAAAAGTTTCGGTTAGAACTTTCAAAAATGAAGCAGTAAGAACTCAGATGGATTTGATTTAAACTTTTAAGTTTTGATCTAAACTCAAATAGCCCTAGAGCATCTTCACGTGGCAGCCCATGCTTGGCACGAGTCTGGATCCCTCAAGTAACTCAAATTTTGAGATTGGATCTGGATCGTCGGATCAAAATTACGATCAGATTAAAATTTTCGGTCCGAATTCCATGTATAATGTCAAATTATTTCTCAACTATATTCTGAATAGAATCACTAATTTTTTATCTCGCCGAAACTTACCCAAATTTCGGCTACTTCGTATAATTTATATAAAGTGATGTCATTGGAAACGAGGAATGTCAATAGCTGCACTCCTTCCTTCCAGGATTTTTTTTAAAAACCGTAAATAAAATAATTAAATCTACGAAATCAACATGATGACCGCAAGATTTACAAAAACTATCAGAACCGAGATGCCAATTCGGTCCTAACGATTTTTTTTTCTCCGGACCGAATTGGCATCTCGGTCCCCATCTTTTTTTTAATGTTGCGCAGCTCACACCACAGAAAATCCACAAATATTTCCGGACCGAATTGGCATTTCGGTCCGGCCAAAATTTCCCTCCGGACCGAGATGCCAACTCGGTCCCATTGTTTTTCCCTCCGGACCGAGATTAGAGCATCCGGACCGAGATTAGAGCATGCAGTAGAGTAATAATTACCTGAATTTGATAGTGGATCATAACAATGATAGTGGACCGAATGAATGATAGTGGACCGAGATTAGAGCATTAGAGCATGCAGTAGAAACATTTAATTTTGAATACAAGGCGTGTAATCTCGTTCAGGGAAATTAAATGTTTAATTACAAGGCGTGTTATAGTGCTTTGTTATGATCCACTAACATTTTTCCCTTCTGGACCGAGATGGCCACTCGGTCAGGCCGAAAAATTCTCTGGACCGAAATGCCATTTCGGTCCAGAGAGGCAGCCATACAAAAAATAATGCCAAAAAATTCTCAAAAATTCTCTGGACCGAGATGGCTACTCGGTCTGGCCAAAAAATTCTCTGGACCGAAATGGCATTTCGGTCCAGAGGCAGCACACGATCGGCCACATAGTCTCCTCTGTTTTGCTGTGAAAAAGATGGGGACCGAGATGCCGATTCGGTCCGGAGAAAAAAAAATCGTTGGGACCGAATTGGCATCTCGGTTCTGATGGTTTTTGTAAATCTTGCAGTCATCGTGTTGGTTTCGTAGATTTAATTATTTTATTTACGGTTTTAAAAAAAAATCCTTCCTTCCATGACAAATTATACGGTTAACTTTTAAAAAAAATAAAAAATAAATAAACTCTGTTGTCTAGTGTGCGGTGTTACGCATCAACATGTTAGCGGGGCCCACCACGCAGCAAATTGAACGAGCTTAAGGGATTATTTGGGCTTATTTGGGCTCCCATCTTTCACAAATATTGTTATTTAAAAAAAAAAATGTGGATAACTACTAAACAAAGTTGTTAATACAAAAGAGAGATATACAAGTCTATAGAAAACATAGTAGAATATGTCAAGTCCATAGAAAATATAGTAGAATATGTCTAACTACACCTAATGCAAGTTCATAAGAAACATAATAGCATATGTCTAATCACAACTAATATAAGTCCATAGATAACAGAATAGAACAAAATAGAACATAATAGAAAACATCTACGATTACAGAGGGTTGGAATGACTCATTTCATAAAACAAAATAGAAAACAGATGCGGAAGACCCAAAAGCAACGGGCAACATCTACGTGGGGACCGCGTGGGGCCCACGTGATTTCTTTTGTCGAGCATGTTTCTTTCTTTTCTTTTTTTTTGAAAAACTTGACAGTGGCTTCTTTCTATTTTTTTAGAAGCGTCGAATCATGTTTCTATGAATTACATCGTGTGTAGTACGTGTAGTTTACTTATTATCTACAACATGAGAAGTAACTAAATACAAGCCGCATATAGTTTAGTTCCAGATTTTATTATGTTAAAATTGAATAACATTTTCAGTGAGGCCCTTCGAGCTATAAGAACTGCAAAATTTAATATGAAATAAGTATTTGTATACGTGTATATCTCTCTGTCTATATTGATTTGTGTTTTTTTTTGGAATCGTTTTATTTTAATGAACAAAACAAGTCCAAATTGAATATGTTTCGCCACCATTTTTTGTTGATTTGGTCCTGCAAAATATATAAGAGTAGGGTTAAAACCTCGTTATTTTCATACTTTAGTTATGCCTCGGTACTTATCTATGATTTCAAAGTCAAAACAATCAATCCGAACTGATCTCCGTATTAAAATGTATTAAAATGTGCGTGGAGACCAAATTTTGTATTTATTTTTTACTTTTTAGATTGATATAAAATTATTGTTTTTGGATGGTCATAATCTTCTGAAAAATAATAATTTTGTACCTATCTAAAAAAATAGTAAAACATTTTCAGAAAATATAAAAGCACATTTTAATATGGAGATCATATTGAGCATATCGGATTGACTGTTTGGACTTTGAAACCGGAGATAAGGATGTGAAGCATATTTGAAGCATAAAACCATTAATGCACTTTAACCCAACCCAATATATAAAATTGTATTGAATTAAACATGAGTAGGTTTAAAATGCACCATTTGTTTTGTGCTCCAATCATGTTCCATATCCTTATATCCATTTTGATAGTGTGAACATTCGATCTGATCCATTCAACATTATATTCATATTAAAATGTACTTAGAGATCAAATTTTATATTTTTTAGAAATTTTTACTATTTTTTTAGATAGGTACAAAATAATTATTTATCCAAAACAGTGATTTTGTACTTATTTAAAAAATATAAACTTTGGTCTCCAAGCACATGTTATTCTTTTCAATTTGTGAATTCTCCCTTTTCAAAAATCTTTTAATGAATTGCTTCATGTATTAATTAAACTTTGTTAAACTATTTACTGAAATAGCTTAGTTTACTGTAATTTTTATTATCAAACTATTTAAGGTTTGCAATGTATCATACTATTTTAAATTTTCATATTAAGAAAACATTCTCAAATTTGTAATTTTTTTAAACATTATCGGTATTGAATTTATTAAACTATCTGAATTTATGCATCGTGTTCAAGTGATGCTAACTTTTTATTATTCTTGTTGTTTTGTCCTTTAATGATGATATAAAATTACTAAAGTAGAATTTAAAATTTGTAGTCTTTATGGTCCATGTATATTATTTTTATCGATAATATATAAAAGGGGTGAGTCAGAGTCAGAGAACACTGAAGAATTAAAATATGGCAATTTGATTTTTTTTTTTTTAATGTACAATAACAAAATGGCCCACAAATTTTCTAAATATTGAAAAGATCGAAAATTAGTATCAGAATTGTTATAATTAGAGACGCACAGAACTGCACGCCAGATTAAACCGAAGATACCAATGATGGGAATTAATCAAATGAGAGTATCGTATTAGATGAAAAAGCACAAAGAAGAGACAAACCAGGAGATGTATTACGCACTACCAGTTTCTAGAGGATTTGACTCCTAATAAAGGGGAAACATACCAGTACAGATGGTGGATTCATCAATTAGGGTTTAGGGTACCAAAGCAATTACTTACACAGTAATCAAGTGTTGAGAAAACTGTTTATGTGATCAGATTATTGAATATATGTAGGAATCCAACAAGATAGAGAAGGAGAGAAAAAGGAGTACACCAACAGCCTCTAGTTCCACCAAATCACCAATTACCAGTCCTCAGTTGAGGAAGTTAAGTGAAACAAACAGGCTATTTACAAATTACCAATTCATCAATGACCTGAAATTAAGAATAGAATCACCCGAAGCTTGACCGTGTAACCTCGTATGCTAGAAAGCACGCAGCATTTGCTGGTACACTACGTACCATGGCAGGTCCAAACCCCTTGTAAAGCCCCTTGACACCTTCAGAGGCTAAAATTTTTCTAAAAGCATTTATAGATCCATTATACTTTGGGTTCTTATAATCATCAACCTGAATCACACTTTTCACAACATCAGTTGGATAAACTATCATCCAGAAAGAGCCCCCAGCTAATCCACCGGCAAGCATGAGGGATCCACGGCCGAGACTGGAGGTATCAGACCCACCAGCTAAGTATTTTTTGATTGTTTCATAGACCCCAAACATTATCGCATTACCAGGCACCTCACGGGCCATAGTTGGTACGAGGCCCTTGAAGAGGCCGCGGGCTCCGCCTTCAGATTTGAGCACATGGCGGGCCACGTCCATAGGCCCACTGTATTTTACAGGTGCAGGTGCAGCCATGGTAGCGGTTGCAGTTCCAGCCCCAGTGGGCCCCGAAGTAGTTGCAGCTACAGAGGCGAATTCACTTTGAGCTTGTAACCTTGTAATAAAATTTGAGACGTATTATAATAATTGGTCATATTTGCCAGTAAATGGCTCAAACAACTGGGAGAAATTATGAAAAGTGCAAATAACATCTCATGCATTTACCATGAAATTCTACAATTATTAGGGCAAATGTTCTTTAAATGTTAGGGGATATACAGCATTTGGCTGAGGGTAAAAATTAATTGTGCCCCTTTTATGATTTTCATACTGCACAAATTATTGCTTCGCATCAGATTAAAAAGAAGAAGTGTACTGGTCACCATGAATTTTGGTACAGTAACTAGTAGACTCTCTTTTGCCTCCATATATGTCCCCAAAATCTAGTTCAAGCCCAATAAACCAAAATCAGGAAAACCTATCAGAAACAAACATGTTAAGTTCTAGGAAGTAATAGTTCTTCATTCATGACAATAATAAATAGTGGGGTCCTGTAAATGCACACTGAAAACCAACCTGCACTTGATCAGCTCAGTGGGGCAAGCAAGAAACGACACCGCAAGGCCAGCCCCGGCTCCACACACTACCTGCTGGTTCACGGTGAGTGGTACACCAGGTTCAGAACGCAGCAAAGCCTCCATCTGTCCCCTTACTGTGAACAGCACAGCATTAAAAGCTGCGACCGTGGCAAGTGGGGCCCCCATTCCTTTGTAAAGGCCCCTCGGACCCTCTGTTGCTAATGTTTGTTTTACTGCATCAATTGCACCTGAGTACTTCGGGGGTTGACCTGGAGGTGGGACCGGCTGACTCTGTAGTTTTACCTTTATTGTGTCAAAAGGATGGCCCACAATTAGTTGCGCAGCTCCACCCACCGTGCCTGCTGTAAGGTCCTTAACAACATCACCCATCTGGATAAAAAAAATGAAGTGTTAAACAAAATTCCAAAGCTGCATTGCTTCGATTTTTCATTAAGCAACATGAGCAGATCAAGAAATTAAACCTATCTGCTACAAGTTCGCAACATCAAAATTATGACCAAAGTTTTCTAAAAATACTTAGTTTACAAATTGGCCGCTTGATAAAACAAACAAAATCAGTTGAGCAATGAACAACTTTTTATCGATATTAAGTAAGCTAATGGTCTGGATCCTGATAAAAACTAAAATTACTACTAAGAGAATTGGAGAAGTTACACTGAGATTTCTTTTTTAAAAAAATAGCGCATAAATACACACCAATATTACAATCAATGAGTATATCTGTATATATTAGGCGGGTTATGAAAATCATGTGTTATATCAAATAGTACATTAGTAATTACTGTAGTGCAATGTTCTCTAATCTAAGGACCAGTTCAGGTCATCGACCAAGTACGCGAGTAACTGCCTTACCTAATAATATTAAGAACCAACACAGGACGCCATGAGACCAAATCATACAAGCAAAACCCAATACGCAACAGCCTGTGCCAGTGAAGCGCACCGCTTATCATAGAAAACGAGAATAAATTCAAATATTCGGATCTATCATCTCAGATCCAAAAAGGCGGGAGAAATTAACAAGAGAAAGATCAAAATAACACCTTCTTTCAAATGAGCAATTCAAATCGATCAAACAAAAGGAGAAACAATATTTAGACAATGGTGAAAAAATGAGAGGAAACCTTGAGTCGGCGTGGCAGAAGAAGCGCCTATCTCCTGCTTGTGAAAATGCCAGAGTGAGAGAGAAAGGAGAGGTGCGGGGTGAATCAGAGGCCCATTTATATAGATTTAGTTTGTGCTTTTTTGAGGGGTGAATGGAAATGGAAATGGGGGATATTCGATCGAAAATGATAGGAGAGAGAAACAGAGACCATTCAAAAAGGAGGGGCGACTGGTGTCATGGGATGACGCTAAAACCGCATCGTCTTTGTATCCACCGTCCGATTGCGAATCAACGGTATGGATCGATTATAGACCGTGTGAGATGAGACAGCGGAGCGGCGGTTGGTGGAGTGTGTCAGTCCCACTAGGAGGAATCGGAGGAATTTGGGTCTGTTCAGATCCGATTTCTGATCCTCTCAATTTCCTTCCAATCCGGGTCCTCTCCGTTTAACACTTAAATGGGTTTAACAGGCTAGCATTCAATATTTTAAATCTATCGCTTAAAAAGCATTCAATTTTTTTATCGTCTTAACTTGAATTAATTCAAACATATCAATCAATTGTAAATGACTAATATCAAAATTAACTACAATGCATTCGTGTCTTTTGATTGCTGTTGAGATTGATTTTTTTACTGAAGTATTAATAATTTTCATTCATATTTTGCCGATGTCTCTTGTTAAAAAATAATTATTTAAATAAATCGTACAACATTTTGTTGCATTTTTACATGGTAAATATGATTAGTAAGGATATAAATCATTCATTATCCAAATTATTTTTAAGTTATACAAAGGAATATAGTAGGTATAAATTTTCTAAGTGAATAATATCCATATCCGTGAACTTATTAGTAGATCATATTGTATGGTTTTTGTATCCATTAATGATATGATGAGTTCCTCGTTTTATTATACTATTTTAAAGATCCACCTAATAAAATGGCCGGTTTACTCTGGTACCTAAGCCGGTTATTTTCTGGCCAGCTTGGGTATTTTTAGCGAAAGTTTGAAAATCTGAGTATAATTAATAATTTGTATTAAACTTTAGATATTAATAAAAATGTCGGCAATATAGACTCACTCGTTGTATTCTAGTGAGAGTAACGGTTAACTCAAATATGAAGAATAGTTACTAACACAACTTTTAGAAAATTTAAAACACATAATTTGAAAAAAGACAAACAACAAATAATTTGTATCTATTAATCAAAACACATAATAACAGTTTGGCTAATCCGGATTTGCCACTGAAAAATGATAACTGGATGCGTCCTGTTTTGGTGAGACTGGAGTGGCCTGTTCATATTGTTTAGTATGGAGTATGGAGCACAGTATTGCTCTGAAGTCAGCACCAACCACTGAACTGGTTGAAGAAAACAATTTGGTGATGGCCACCGAATTTTTTATGGAAAATTTCCGGTGTATCCATCTAAATTTTTGAAATAGCCAATTTTTTTATTGAAGTACCATAATATCTAATATTCCCATTCAAATTTAACATTCTTTCTTCTATTTCCTTTTAATTTATTTTACTTTTTATTTAATTATTTTAAAAATCTAATTGACAATTATGCCCCTCTGATTGTAACTTCACATCTCCATTAATGTTTAAACTGGATTGAATTTACATGTCGATTGAAGAAGAAAAAGAAAGCCGCTTGGTCTTCGCGTCTAATATTTCCTCCCGTCTATCTTTATATTTCCTTCCTTTCTTCCTTGATAGAAAAATCTGATTTTGATGATTAAGTTGAAATCGGTGAAAGGCCCGGCGACCTTTCTCATTTGACGATTTAGTTGAATCCGTGAAAGGCTAGGTGGCTTTTCTCATTTTGAGTTGAGCCTCTAATTTGATGATTTAGTTGGTGTACCAGCAAACCTGAGAAATCCCATAAATTATAATTTTTTAACTAAATAACCCTTAATAATTTATATGGTCCGCAAAACTTCGACAAATATTTGCACGGAGATTGCTTCTGGCAATTGAGATTAGGGAGAGAGATCGGTAGTGTAAAAGAGATGAGCAGCGTTTGAAGAAGAAGAACAAAAATTGAAAGCACTGAAAATAAAGGGCATAATGGTCAATTAGAATTTTAAAATAATTAAACAAAAAGTAAAATAAAACAAAAAGAGATAAAAGAAGGAATGTTAAATTTGTATGGGTATATTGGATATTACGAGGGTTTGTGGAGAAATTGGCTATTTTAAAATTTTAGACGGGTACACAGCAAATTTTCACTATAATTGATTTAGCATCATAATAAGAGATCACGCAATACATGTTCTCTTAATTTTTTTTTGGGGGAATTTCACGTATACCCCTCAAAAACTTCAAAATTACGTATTTTGACCAACTACGACATACATTTGTTTCATCAAAAAAAAAAAAATAATACATTTGGATAAAAGCCCAACATGACACAACTTGAAAACACGTGCAGTTTTATTCTAAAGAAACGCAAAAAGAAGGAAAGAAACCTAAGAATATCATCTGACAAAATCCCATATAAAAGAACTAAACAAAATCCATACAGCATTCTCCTGTTATCTTACATCAAAACACACATTCCCCTAACCCAATTATCCCGATCCCCATGGAACACAAGCTACCAAAACTTCATAACAAAGAAGAAAAACATATATATGATTAAAAGAAGCTAAAGCAACTTATAATAGAAACTCTTAATCTTGATCATCCGTGATGTCAAGATCCTCGAGATCTGCCACTAGCTCTTCAACAGGCACAGATGGAGTCTCATCAACATCAGCCATGGAAGATCCCATCTCTGATGGCTCATAATTCTCATTCTTATACAAGGAGATATTAAACCTCAGCTCCGGGTTCTCCTCAAGCTCTTCCAAAAACTTCCTATACTCGTCATTTTTCTTATCCTCTTCTCCTTTTCTCCCATTTGTGGCATCCACCTCTACCTCAAGTCGCTTCAGCTTGAAATTACGCTGCTTACCCCTACGCTTAGCCCGCGTCTCCTCATAACTCTTCTTCACAAGCAAGCACTCTGGCAACACCAAGCCCTTGTACTTATCCATTTCCATGTCATTGGTGTTTGCACCAAATAAATCGTAACCAAGCGCGTTATCACCAACATTCAACAAGTGGCCTATATGTGTCTTGACTCTGAATATATTTGAGAAGTCTGACATACGGGCCACCTCGACAGAAGCCAGCTGGTACCGGGATCCAGCAACAGTAACAACATCTGACTCGAGCTCGATATCAAGGATGGAGTACTCAACGAGCTGACGGCTAGACAATAATGGGCGGAATGGATCACTCCAGTACTGGGTCGCATTGATGTAGGCAACCCGCAAAGTAAATGGATCCATGAGGATAATAGAGTTTGACACCTTGGTACAAATTACTAGGGGGCCCAGGTTGCCAAGTGAACGGGCCACCTTTGGTGGAAGACAAATCAAATCCTCACGACAAATGGGAGAGATTTCCACCGAAAAGGTGTGCTTATAATTGTAGACACTTGATTTCTCGTCATGAGAAACGAGTTGCTTATCAGTGCGGAAATGGATGGGGGCAACCTGTTAAGAATGAATGAGATAAATTCGATATTATCCTTCAAGCTAAGACTTGGAAACATTAATATAAAGAGTCAAAACCAGGCCTTTAAATATGACAGACAAAGGTTCATGGACTGCCATTTTCTGTACCTCCACCATGCCTCTATTTTTAAGAGTTCAATAGATCAAAATAAAGTCATTAGATGATCTAGTTCATTTTCTTTATATACACATAAAACTACAGTTTGTTTAGCACACAAGTCCAGGTGGCCCGCATGTTTGGCCACTTTATTTATGTGCTAAACACTATGATTTGTATGACTTCACTGATGTAAATAATTTCTAGATATTTTACTCGTGCTCTTAATCTCCATTATAATGAAGCCAAAATGCTGTCAATATTTATGTGCATGCAGCGTAAGTGGAATAGATAACATTTAACAGTCTTATTTTGTTATTTTAGTTCAAGAATGTATTTAGTTGTTGAACTTGTACAAAATCAAGCATAATGGAGGCACAAAAGATGGAAGCATTTAAAACGCTCCTATTGAGAAAGTTGCTTGGCTTGCACGAGGGCTAAAAAGAGCAATAATTAAACTTGAAAATTACAAATTATTTTAAAAGCTGAGACAAATATTTAACATCAATTGGTAATAGTTACCGAGTTTAAGAAGTCAACAAGACGATTGGCATGTGAGCGGGAGGCAAAGAAGAAATCAAGGCCATGAGGTGCAGCGGCGATACGCACAGCACGGGTTGCAGCGCCATGGCGAAGGATGAGCTGCTCCAGGAAGAGGAACGTGCGGCGATGGGTCACATGCTGACGCAGCTGCACAGCTGCTACCCACTGGTCTGGATTCGCCTGGAGACGTGAGCACGGGGTGCACAGTTTGTCATGCACAACAAACTCCACTATGTGCGGTTGTTCTAGTACTGCCCCGTTTAAAACCTGCATGCTCAGTTCAATAATTATTGATTTCACATTTTTTTTGTGATCTCTATGATCTCAGTGGGTACTTCACAGATGATGATGACTGAGTATTTACAAAAAAATACATCAGCTGGTATGCCAAAGATTACCAATGTTGTATGTGCCTAGACTGTGAGAATATAATGTATCAGGAAGATTGAAAGTGCAGTAACCAGTGCAAAAATAAACAGCATGTACTGGAAATCATATTTTTCTTTTCATTTGAAACCCTGGAGCACCATATTTCAGTACTGATGTAACAAGATTTAAACCAATTGACTAGCAAAGCATCAAATTAACCATTCAATATGTCCAACTTCGCCCGATTAACTATCAAATGCAGCTATAGCTTTGATTCAAGTATCAATTATAAATTGTAAGAATTACAATATAAGATGAAACAAAAGAAGTATAACCCCAAAATACATAAGAAATCAAAAGGTGTCAAACCAATCTGAGAACGAAAAATACCTCCCGACGAACACGAAGACGGATCTTGAGGCGCTTAGAATGTGGCTCCGTAAAGATGAACTCGGCATGACAGACCGTTACTAGACGAGAGAACCTCGTGTGAAGTCTCTTCACGAGAAAATGCAACAGCTCCTGCGATTCAAGGTTGAATCTCATCCATTTGTTGGGCGGCTGGAGGTAGGATGAACAATCGGGGCAGAAGTTCACAGTCGCCTGTCGTGGCAACCCTTCAGTGATGTCGACCCGCAATCGGAGGCACCTCACACACATGTTGGCCGGGTTCGGCGCCATCGGTACGCCGCAGGTGCAACAAAGCACCGTACCGGGCGTCTGAGTCGGGAAGAACATGCCTGCTGAAGGTTGATTGGATGGATTGACCGCCATGGAAAAAAAAACCAGGGTTAGGGTTTTGCGAAATGGGGAAGAAAGGAGAAAGGGGGGAAGGCTGTGAGAGGTGGAGGGAAGAGGTTTAATAGGTGATATATCAGAAGTAATAGGGACCGTCGGATGTAATATCTGACTGTGACGCCCAAGAAGGAACGTACGAGATGAGGTCAGGCGTGACGATGTTATGAACACAAACGCTGAATAAAAATGTCACCTCGTCACTTGATGCGCCACGGTTCTGACACAGTGAATGTGTACGTGTCAGTGAAGGGACTTTGACGATTCTTGTGTGTCGTGTGTCGTGACAATTTGTGTAATGTGACACAGGCGCGATAGTTTGATCAGAACACGACATGATACGAGAAAGTGACTAAGTTTAACTATACGTAGGGCTACAAACGAATTAAACCAAATCAAACTTATATGAGTTTAAATAAGATTCGAATCAAATTGGATTAATTTGTTTCAGAACGAACTTTAATCGAACGAGTTAATTGTGAATTTTTTTTCAAATCGAAGTAAATTGAATCACGAACTACGAGGATTTTTTGGCAGTCCTACCGCTCTTAGTTTAATAAATTGATAGTTTAAACTAAATATTGCATTGGATCTTATCTGATCATATATCAGGTGCCTATTTATACTTATTTGAAATGAAACATTGATTTTGCACTGAGCCACTGACGTTGCTCTAATTTGAACGGTACATGTTAATTTGAGATTTGAACCTAAATAGTTCGCGAACCAATTTCGAACGAACTATACTCAGTTTGAGTTTGAATAAGATTTGAACTGAACTGTTTTGATTTGTTTCAGAACGAACTACAATCGAACGAGTTAATTGCGAATTTTTTTCCAAATCGAAATCAATTAAATCACGAACTACGAGCTTTTTTGGTAGCCCTAACTATATGTGATTAAAATAACATAAAACTGTATTATTATTTAAATCTGAAATAATAATTCAAATTCAAACAATATATTTATTTTTGTATAAAGAGATTTTGTTACAACATTATTTACAATGATTGTGACTATGGTAATATATGTAAGACTATGATAATATGCATATTATACAATGATCTGTGTAATAGATTCGTATTTTTACTTTAGAGATTAAAACAGTTGATCTAAATAATTCAACATGATGTTGATATGAAATGTACTTGCAAACCAAATTTTTCATTTTTTAGAATTTTTGTAATTTTTTAATCGATAGAAAATCACTTAGAGTTGAAAATTCTGGATCATCCAAATTGCAGTGGTTTTTCTACCTATGTAAAAAATAATAAAAAAATTCTAAAATTCTAAATTGAGTTTTCAAGTACATTTACATGTAGGGATTATGTTTAACGATTCATATTAACTGTTTAAACTTTAAAAATAAAAATATGAGTTCATAGTACGGGTCCATAATATACATATTACCATAGCCTCACGCATTTACAATTTTTTCTTATTTTTGGTTTTTTTTTCTTACTTGAACTAATTTAAAATTCAAAACATAGTCTAATATAATTACACGTGATCAAACGTTTGATTTTTTTTTTCTTTCTTGTCACATTTGGTCAAGGACTCGAGGCATGGCTAACGCGATAATTCGTGTACTATGATTATTTTTATAATTTTGATCACAGTAAAAATTTAATAATTCATTATCAATCTCATGGGCTAAAGCCCATTACATTATAAAATGGGTTTAATTCCCAAATAATAAGAAAAACCTAAAATCATATAATAACCAACACAATTCTTCGAACGCTCCATGGATAATATAATTGAAGAGAAACAAATATTAGATAGCGAGGATGCGGCTTACAAAAATAATCGACTATACAAGTATCACACTTCAATAGTAAAGCTTCGCACTATTATGTTATAACATGCCAACATAATCTGATGCTATGACATAACCTACAGCATAACTGTATTGCAACAACCCTTTCTCTCTTGTCATATATACACTAGTCTTCAACTCTTCATTCTGAAACCAACTACCGAAAAGAAAGAAAATAAAAAAAAACAGGAAAAACAAATAACACAAAACACACTTTATTATAGACACCTAAAGCATTCAACTCTCTACTCTCTAGCGCTACCATTCTCACCACCTATCTAGTCTACAAGATACTACTAACTTAGATTATGTCTTAGATTATTTACAGTAAGTTAAACTCGCACTATTTATTCAGGGATTGATATACCCACCAAAGAGTCGCAAAGGTTTCTTTACACCAGGCTTTTCTGGCAGAAACTGTTGTATCTTCACAACTGGCCTTTCCATCCCTTGCTCTAAACCAGGAGGCGCAATCGTCAGAGACAGGGACGGAGATGTGTCACTCTCCTCTTCTTTTAACCGCGCTAAGGGGAATAAAGGCAATGGAAGAACCTCCTTATGACTAGGATTTTTAGTTCCTAGAGCTAACTTCAGATTAGGCATTTTATTCTCTGGCACATCGTTATCATTTGACGAGATCACCTTAATGGCACTGCTCCCTGTTTTTGACCATCCTGCATTTCTCAAGCTAGAGAGTTCTCCATCTTCAGCACTGTACACATCACAAGCGTCTGCAGGTTTTTCAAGGTCAATTGACCAAGGATGTATCTTGGGCGAAACAAGTTTTTTCAGCAAGGTGCTGCTCTTGTGTACAGCCTCAATTTGGAAGCCACCGCATTCCTTCCTCTTCTTCAGATCCATCTCCTCGTATGAGGTTTCATCTGACAAGTGGGGTCGCTTATTTCCTGCCTTAAATTCTGCATCTCTCGGTTTTTCCGGTGACAAGATTTTATTATCTATTTTTGACATCAAAAAGAAAAAAAAAATGGAAAAACAGGATTGAAGTTGGCTGGCTGTGATTGATGTTACTATTAAATCAAGTAAATATGAAATGAGAGGAAAGGTACTATTACCATCTGCAATATTTTCTGCCATCTTTCTCAGGAGAATTGGCAGGGATGCAATCTTCTCATTCACATCTTCTGCTTTAGTAGCACAAATCTGGAAAGATAGAATGAATATTTAAGATGTACTAGTACATATGGCAGCATGAATTTTTTTTCACTATATTACTGTTTTTAAATTTCCACAATGATTATTTAACTGTTCAATTGGATGTATAATATAAGAGTCAAGGCTTATACTTGATGCTTAAACACCCAAAACAGATAATACATGGATACCCTACCTTAGTAAAAGAAGCATGATTTGCATTCAGGGCTTCTTGTTCAGAACAGAATGCACTGGAATCCAAGTATTTTAATGCATTCTGCTCCACTGGCTTTTTACAGGGTTCTGGACCCAGATCTAAAGAATCAGCAACATCCTCTACCTTCGGCTTTGTCAAGTCATCGCCTATAGTTAATTCTTTGCTGGGTTTCACATCTTCATTTATTTTTGTTGGGAAGTGCCCTGATGGCCCACCAATTGGTTTTGCTGAGTTCAAGATTGCTTTGGAAGGTACTTGTTTCCGTGCACGAAAGATGCCCCAAAGATATAATAGACTGTTCCACCCTGCAAAACTGAATTATTAGTATATCATTTCAATGGCATATTTGAGCACATTGATATCTTTACAACTGGTATGTGTTACTTTGCACCTTTCTTGTAAGCCTAATTCAGGTGCCAGTACCAGACATGTGCTAAGACATGGCAGTTTGTACAGAGATATTTGGAACAAATTTGCTTCTTTTTAGGCAAAGAACGCCACAGGAAATAACCTACTCTGCTATACTGATCCCAAACTGAATTAGAAGCATGAACTTGTACCAGAATGAGTTCTTACTTTGGGATTGCTTTGGCAATTTGTCAGAAGGGAAGATAAGCAGTTCAGCACCACAAATGTCACCCCGAAGTGCCAAGTTATCTCCAATCAAACTTTGCAATAGTCTGCTATAGCTAGTCTCATAACTGCCGCACATTTATGGATCAAAACAATAAATGAGTGATACTTCAAGGAACATTTGTGTAATTTACTCTAAAAAGCATTCCTCAATGCCTACTCTCAATTAAAGAAAGAGAGCAGCAAATGAGGTACAAAGGATATCCGCCAACCGATGCTAACAGTACAGAGAATATTTCCTCTGTTCTGTAAGATTTGCGGATTTGTAGGGGTGGACATTATAATAAAAGCCAAATTCACAAAAAGAAGAGTAATTTTTCACAATACATCACATTACATATATCAAAGAACAAAAAGGTGAAACTTTTTAATGCAAGAACTTCTAGCGAAGAAAATATATTGTGTGCTAACCTTTCCAGATCTCTAGCAAAGAAATAAAGGGCAACATGTTCTTCACTCGGCTCTGTTTTCTGGAACTGCACTGGCCACACAGTACCAGAAGGCACCTCCTCCAACTGCAGTTTATCAGAAAACTTGGTCACCACTTCAAATACCTTGGGAGAGACATGTGTAGATAAGTGTGCCTGGATCCCATCGAAACTTTCCTGTGCTTGTGTCTTGACTCGCAAAATTTGAAAACTACCCCTGAAACAGCAAAGATATATATACTAATTTCCATTGCAAGGGATGTTTAATATGGTCATAATGTTGTGATTCAAATTGTTTCAATAATATAAATCTTACTGCCACACAAAGTCCTGGTCTGGAATGGCCAGAGTTCCTGAAGGAGTCTTAACAAGAGATGAATCGTCAACTACTGGCATAGATGGTTTCACCTCCACATTCTTGACATTAGCAGAAATTCCATTTGAATCCATAAGTTTCTCCAAAGATCGATCCCGTGAGAGGACATCTTCAGGCGCTTTCATTTTTTCAAACCCGGCTGCTATTGTATTTACATCGATACCAACCATTTTTTCTTTATCCAAAGTGCCGGATATTGAGAGCACATCCTTTGGTGCTTTCATTTTCTCAACCCCAACATTGGGGGAAATTACATCCAAATCAACTGAGTCCTCTTTCTCCACAGAGCTGGCCAGCGAAAGCACATTTTTTGAGGCCTTTTCAACTCTACTTTTGTCGGAGAATGTAGATCTCGACTTCTCCTCAACATCAATAGAGATTGCTTTCTGGTTCTTGCTGTTGTGAGGAACCCCAGATCTGGAAAGCAGCACCTTGGGCTTGTCTGAAATTTTATTATTTCCCCCATCTTTGGCCTCTGGCGGAACTGTTTTGACCGCAGTTTTCAATCTTTTAAATTTCTTATCACTTTCCTTTGAAGCCAGTATGTTCCTGGGGTTTTTGTTGGCCTCGTGTTGTTTTGTGAGGACTGGTTTGCTCATCTTCTTATCTTCAAGTGCTGAAATACCAAATGAAGTTGCTATTTTATACAAGTTCTTAATTGCTGAAGACAACAAGTTGAAAAGCTCTTTGAACAAACTTAATTAAACAACTAAAATCCTTAAAGGAGTATCAAGCAAGTCCTTTGCAAAGTGAAAAGAAAACTCAAACAGTAGCCCCCAACTTCTTCAAGCAATTGCCCATACCGTCCACTTATTCATTTAAATAGAGTTTAAAAGAAAATAACAAAAATGGGAACATCTGGAAAACTTTTGAAGAAAATGGAGGTGGCTAGGGCCATGGTATAAACTATGTAGAGTTCTCTTAAGCTTTTTAGGGGCATAAAAGTTCTGCAAGTTCTATGTTTTGAAGAGGATTGTTGGATATCTATCAATAGGGAAGTGGCACATGACAAAATGTAATGTTTATAAGAAGATACATATCTGGAAGAAATAAAATACCAGAATTGAGCATACCTGGCTCCATGTGACTGCAACTTGTACCACAATCAGGTTTCTTAGGTACACTTCCTTCAGTTTTATATTCAAACTTCTTTACTGTGCTGGGCTGTTGTGCCAAAACATTAGTACTTCTTTCCCCTTTAAAATACTTATTTTCCAGAGAGCTCTTCTCTCTCTCTGCGCTCATCTCTGAGAACTTAGGTGTGTTGACCTTGACAGTTGGACTCAGGGGCTTGATTAGTTTAACTGAATGGGTATTGGCGCGACTTGAGCTTGCTTCTTTCAAGGATGCAGATTTAATCAATCTTCTGAAAGGTCTTGCTTCTTCAGTAGGTTTCAAAAGGGAGAAACCCGATGTCTTCTGTTTGGTTCGGATGCTTTCAGTCATAGATTTGATTTTTGGCTTCATGCTCTTGGTTTTGAACGAGAGGTGCT
This sequence comes from Carex parvula, assembly GCA_025461045.1. Taxonomy (NCBI): domain Eukaryota; kingdom Viridiplantae; phylum Streptophyta; class Magnoliopsida; order Poales; family Cyperaceae; genus Carex; species Carex parvula. Next base: position 2,388,995 of record JAJGRW010001303.1, on the reverse strand, counting down.
TTGTCATTGTACCTACATCACACAAGGAAAGTTTAGCCACATAGCTTTAAAGCTGTGCAATTTCAAAATGAGTATTAGGGTTGTAAAAGCAGGGTGTTTGCTCATGTTACACCATCTCTTATGCAAAAGCTATTTAGCAAATTAAAAGCTGTTGGCCAATCAGCTACTTTTAGAGTTTATGAAAAGTGATCGCCTGCAAGTGCAACAAGAGAAAAATACTTGATATGGAATTCTTTGATCTGAAAGGAGATCTTCTACAATTTCACGTAAGGAGTTATGTCTTGGTTTCATCAAGTTATTAATAACTTGATTATTTTGAGATAATAGTAGATAGAAACAAGGTTCGTGAGTCCTATTGAAAACTAATAGACATAGGCCTGCCTGCCATCCATACCAAAATAGATAAAGAGTTTTCCATAGAACCTCCTAGTGGAGGAAGACCTCCAAGGGATAAAAGAGATAGGTATATATGTTCATAAATAAATATGGATGTTGTGCTTGCGTTTGATGCATGTTTAATAAATAGATCCATGAGTATTTTATATGCATTTCTTTGTGAATGTATCGACACTTTAAGTTTGGACGAGTCCATATATCATGGTCTACAACTCATGTCTCTTTATATGTACCAAATCTCAACATTACAATTCTGCATCTTTTCATGTAAATATTATTAGTGTAAATATTATTATGTATACTTATGTGTATAGACATGAATGCAATTTAACATGCTGAACCAAAGCAATAATGTAATGCTTCACTCCTTTCTCTCTCACCATGCATGCATCTATGCTCCCAGATCAAGGAATAATGGAAAAGGTACAAACTTTACTTGACGATCTTTCTTCTAGAAGACTGCCACTATTTATCAAAAAAGGGGCAAAAATAAAGAACCATAACAAGGATTACTCTAAAAAATGTGACATAGAACAATATTTCCCTTAACTCAATAGTATCAACATATTTATCCATTTGACCAACAAGTTTCTCTCATCCATACAAACGGGAGGGGTAAATTTCCCCAAGAAATGAACATGCATTTGTTCTGAAAATAGCAAAAGACATCTGCATATGGGAAAAATGGTGGGAGCTTATGCAAAAAGTAAACCTTCTATTTTTACCTTTGGGAGGAGGCATCTCTGCTTGACCCTTCTCCACATCTCTTAGCGAAGAAACATGATTTAAAGAATAAGACCGAGACAACAAATGAGATTTCTTCATAAATTGACCACCACTGCTACTTTTAATCGAGCAAATCTCCATCTTCATTGAATTTTCTCTACACAAATTACTAGTTTTCCTTGGGCTTATCAACTCCTTAGAAGAGCCCATCTCCATCTTCACTGAATTTTCTCTAGCCAAAGTACTAGTTTTCCTAGGGCTCATCACCTTCTTAGAACAACCGATCCCCGTCTTCAATAAATTTTCTCTAGCCAAATTACTAGTTTTCCTAGGGCTTATCACCTCCTTAGAAGAGATAATCTCTGTCTTCTCTGAATTTTCTCTAGCCAAATTACTAGTTTTCCTAGGGCTTATCACATCCTTGGAAGAGCTGATCTCCGACTTCAATGAATTTTCTCTAGCCAAATTACTAGTTTTCCTAGGGCTTATCACCTCCTTAGAAGAGCAGATCTCCGTTTTCACTGAATTTTCTCTAGCCAAATTACTAGATTTTCCCGGACTGATCACCTCCTTTAAAGACTTGTGTGGACTTGGAGGTGGAACAGATGTATAGACAGCATGGTCTGTAGAAATACGCAACTTCTTGTGATGGGAGAAAGGGTTTTTAGAATTCACGAGTTCACTTCTGTTTTCTTTCTCTGGTAGTGGTGTGGAAAGAAGGCTTGTTTCAGTGTGTCTCTTTTTCTTATTCTCAGCTTTGTCCTTGAGCTGACACTCCTCACACAGCCAGTCACCTTCAGGAAGCTTCTCCAATCTCACACGCATGCAATACCTAGATTGGGATTAAAAAGGTGATTTTCTTAAAAAACACAAGGCAAAAAATCAAAACGAAGGTCTTCATAATCTAGAATTAGAAGAATGACTGCTACAGTACATTGACATACAATGCCAGATAAACAGAAAGTAGATCCCTCGATACTTGGTTATAAGAATAAAAGAGAACGAAAGCTGCAGGGCACAAATCCAAATTTAAGATCAGGCAGGCACACTTTAGGTACAGCCCATGCCACATATATATACAATAACATTCTTTACCAGCATAGTACCAAAAGTGCTTGCCCAGCTTGTAAGATTTGTAGGTTGTTAAAAAGAATCTCACGTGTGCTCAGCGCCATCAATGCATCTACTACAGGTGGCTAATAGCTCTTCACGGCCCGTGTCTCCACAAATATCACAAACTTTCACCTGTAACATGACCATTTAAATCAACACTTTCACATACTTCTCGCGTATCAACAATAAAATAATTGAAGGCAATAGATGAGGGCGGTTGGGGAGGGAGGGAGTGTAAAATCTACAAAAAGACCTCCTCTTTGCATTTTTAAAAAATTACCCTTCCTAACATGGTAGTCCAAAATTTAAGGGTAAACTGCACAAATCTCAGAAGTTCAGTACAGTGTCTAATTTAAGAGAGAGAAAAAAAATGTACTTACATCTATCAACCCATTATTGGTCTCTTGATTTTTCACTTCCACTACTTTCTGAACTTGCATCCGGTCTTTCTCTGAGAAATCTCTCTTGTCACAATTTTCTAATCCACCAAACATCTTTTCATTGCATGCAGAATTCTTTTGTGGAGCTCTGAAGTTGGAATCGGATTTCTCTAGGGAATCAGCTGAATCAAACCGCTTCTTCTCTAGTGATTCTTCTTTACAATTGTCAGAACTAGATTCTCTATGGCTATCTATCCTTTGAATATCTTTTTCTTTTGTATGTTTTGTTATACAGGAAGTATTCTCTCCTTGCCCCTCTTGGTTTACAATTATTATATCAAAAGGTTTGGGCTTATTGGGCTTTCTCAAGTTGGATTCGGGTTCAGCATTTTCACAGTGGAAGTGTTCGCTACAGGTACCCACAAATGAGCAGGTGTCAGTATCCACACGCATGCGGTGCAAGCAAGATGTGCAGGGGGTATTACATACATTACATGTGCCAGATCCAGGCTTTCTACAGGGATTATCATCATCTGAAATGCATCTCTTTCTTGAAGGAGACTTATTATTCTGCCAGAGAAGTAAGAAATTTGAGATGTGTGAAATTAGCATTCCAGTTACGAGTTAGGCATGTGATAAGTAAAAGCAAACAAATTGATGGATTTAATTTGCTGTACACACTAAAATTGACTAAATAGAACTTGCAGAAGTATTTTTAACAATTTCGTTCGTGCTTTTCAATAGATTTTAACATAAAGCAAACATTATCTGCAAACTATTTATCATATACTTGCAAAAAGAAACTATTCATTATAACTGTTGCCAAGTAACAAAGAAATAAAGCTTAGATTTCTCAAGTTTCAAATAATTCGTCGTAGCTTTTATTTACATTATTGTGTTGCTCGAGACGCACAAAAAATAAATAAATTAAATGCTAGCTCAATTGTTACCTCGTTTATTCCTCCAGACTCATTCACTGACTGATCCAAGGGTTCTTTGCAAGAGTTTCCCTCAATCTAAATCAGAATGAAAGATTACAAATCATATTATCATCGCATCGTCAGAATTTAACTTGAAATCCAATTTCATCGATTGGATAGAGTAATTTAAATCAAGACAAAATCATACGAAATTAATACGGATAAGACCTTCAATCGAGGGATCTTCTGAGTACGATCGTAGAGCTCCGTCATGGTTCGATCTTCTCGGTTCTTCATGCGCGTTACGAGAGAATTAGCTGTAACTTACCATCAGAGAGAGAAGACACCAATGTAAGCCGGATGCGTTTTGCTGCACACTAGTATTTGAATCGCGATAGGATTGGAGAGAAGATGCGGTGGTTTGGTTGTGGTGAAAGATTTCTTGGGCAAATCAAATCATGGCGAGTTTGAGAGAACAGGAGAGGAGAGAAGGTGAAGAGGCAGGGAGAGAGACTGTACGAGTGCGGGACCCGCACCAACTCCAATCCCCAATAAATTTCTATCACTGATGCAGCAGAATTCAACGAAATTTCTCAATTAGCCCTTCCGTAAATTGGTAATTGTTGCTCCATTTAAAAAAGTTCTATGTAGATATCCTGCAAATTTTGATATCTTTCGTAGAAGATTTGGTGAAACACACATACGTGTGAAACAAGATTTTTATTTTTGGAGTCAAATATGTATAATTTTAGTATGCATAAGCGAAAATACTTCCATAATTTATAGAATTTGAGATAAACTAAGTTATTCATTCGAATTATGTTTCAATAAAACTCACAAGTAATAACAATTTATTTGTTATTATTAATATTGTTGTTGTTGTTATCATCTTAATATTATCCGATTCAGTTTGTATGTTGATATGGAGAACGGAGTAGGTCCAATGCCCATCGGCCTACTTTTAGGTTCAATGAGCATAATGACTGTCCAATCTAATTTAATATTTGTGCGCACAAAAATTATAACAAACATGCACGAAGTTTAAAGCCTTCTGCACGAATTTTAAAGCAAATCGACGGTGACTAAACTCATCGAATCAGAGTAGGTCTGATGCTGAAGTGGTTGATATGATGACTTTCATATGTTATTGTTGTCTTTCAGATACTTTTAATTGAATTATAATTCAATTTAACTTCATGGATATGGACATGTGGTGCCATAAAGCTATATATTGAATGAGGAGGGTTCCAATGCCTCCATTTTTTCATGCCTCCACCATGCCTCCATTTTTAAAACTTTAATAACTCAAAATTTAAAACTTAAAAGTCAAAATAAAACCGTTGGATATGATCTATATCATTTTATCTATGTGCTCATAAAAAATTATCACATTTTGATTTTGTTTTTATGTTAATCAATAAGTTGAAAAATCAACGTCTAGAAATTATCCACATTAGTACGTTTTTTACAAGCTCTTGATGACAACCAAAACAAAATTGAAATGTCATAATTTTTTACACGTGTATAGATATAATGATGTAGATCATATCCAACGGTTTTATTTTGACTTTTAAGTTTTAAATTTTGAGTTATTAAAGTTTTAAAAATGGAGGCATGGTGGAGGCATGAAAAATTGAGGCATTGGAACCCTCCTCATATTGAATATATTATGATGAATTTAATGGTTTAGCTATTATTAATTCAAACAAAATAATGAATAGTATATTTTATGCTATTTGAAGCAATCGTTAAAATAGTCAAAGAGATGTTAAGAGAGAAGAGAAAAAATAGTGAATTTTATGGTTTAACTATTATTTAAGCAAAATAATGAAAAGTATATTTTATGTTAGCTAATTTTAAGCAAATGTTAAAATAGTGAAAACATGAGAAGACAAAAGATAAAAAAAATACCGATTTCATATATTAAATAGATTATAATGAATTTGATGGTTTAACTACTATTCGAACAAAATAATGAATAGTATATTTTATGCTATTTCAAGCAAATGTTAAAATAGTGAGAAAGATGAAGAGAGAAGAGAAGAAGATATTAATTTTAGTATATATTGAATAGATTATAATGAATTTGATGGTTTAACTACTATTCAATAAAAAAATGATTATTATATTTTATGTCATTTTAAACAAATGTTAAAATAGTGAAAGAGATGAGAAGAGAAGAAAAAAAAAATACTAACTTCAGAATTATTTTATTTTTTGTTTTCAAAATCTAAATACCATTTCAAATAGCTCTAGTACATTTTTTTTTCAACTAGCACTTTTCCTATTATTTTTTCCACCGTACTCTTCTAATATTACCAAACGACCCTTTAATTACCAATATACAATTAGGGGTGTTCAAATGGATCGGTTTATTCGGTTTTAAACCGAACCGGCAAATTTTGGTTTAATTGGATTGGTTGTTCGGTTTAAATAGTTCGGTTTAGTTTTCGAAGAAGTTTGGTTTAAATGGTTCGGTTCGGTTTTGGGATCTCCAAATCGGTTTGAACCGAACCAACCGGTTTAATAAAAAATAGATCAGTTTATTTTGTGTGGTTTATAATGGATCGGTTTATCAAAAACCGGCTTGTGTGGTTATCAAAAATGTTATCCAAATCTGTTTGAACCGAACCAACTGGTTTTCAAATGTTTGTATTCGGTTCAACCGAACAAATTGAAGTTTAAATCGGTTTAATCGGTTCGGTTTTAGATCGGTTTAGAATTTTAATTCGGTCGGTTCAGTTGAGTTTTCAAAATTCGGTTCAAACCGCAGTTCGGCAAACAAAGTTCGGTTTGACCCGAACTGACTGGTTGAACACCCCTATATACAATTCCCCTTTAAAATAGGGACCAGTGTGCAGTTGTGCTCCACATGTATAAATTAATTACAGTCAATTCAATTATTCTTTTATTAAGGCCTACTTTTGTTAAAGATTAAGTGTTGTTTTTTACGAATTTCCGCCATGCCGATGTTGCGTCAAATAGATAAATCGCAATTTGATAGATCCAGAATAAATAAATAAAAATACAAAGCATGCAGAAGAATAGGCAATTTAACAATTAGCATGCTCTGGTATTCTAATGTAAACAATTTGTCATACCTTTTAGATATATATTTTTTATTTTGATTTCTGTTATTTCTTCTCTTCGGTATTTTTTTTTTTTAAATCTATATAGCAGCATTGCTGCAAAGCACAGAGGTTTACATAACGGAACACAGCAATTATAAATCCAAAAAATAAGAAAGCCCAGATAGCTGTACCGAACTGGATCTGAATTCATCAGCTAAGGTAGGAAGCACACACTGATACCGGTACCAACCATCTGGCACTCAATCGGTCAATTATGCCCTTTACAAATGTTTGACAAACAATATCTCAGAACAGCCTTCACAGCATGTTTTGCTACGCATCCCCAAAATGCATCCCAACAATGGAGTTGTGGAGAAACAGATCCGAGATTTTTATTAATATCCAAAGTTAATTAGAAATTATTATTTATGCCCAGAATTCCTCAGATTCGCCAAAAATGCCCAAACCGGCCATAAAATGGCCAGCTTACTCTCCCTAGTAAACCGGCCATTTTATGGCCGGCTTACTCATTTTTTTTTTTTTTTGAGACACTATGAAGAATATTGAAATCTAATACTGAAAATTCGAATTTTTTGTTTAAATTATTTGTTAGATTACTTCTTTTGATTTATAATTACCATATTTATACTAAAATACACTAGATTACTTCAGATTATGTTGAATTACACTATATTACAATAAATTATGTTGAATTACACTAAATTAATGAAATCTATGAAGAGCAAGATAATGAAATCTAACACTGAAAAATTGAATTTTTTGTTTAAATTATTTGTTAGATTACTTCTTTTGATGTATAATTAGCATATTTATACTAAAATACGCTAAATTACTTAAAATTATGTTGAATTACACTATATTAAGTTAAATTACACTAAATTACATTACATTACGCTAAAATACACTAAATTACGGTAAATTACATATGCATAGGGATGATATCTTCGCTGGAAAGGCGAAAAACGACGATGAAACTTCAAAAGGCCACAAAACGGCACTCGAGTGTCCGATTTCAGCAAATGACCACTTTTCGGAAAGCTTACAAAAATATGCATGCGTTCGTGACCACTATGTAGTTTTTTTAAATTCAGAATTGCCAAAAAATAAAGGGAAGAGCCTCAAAACTTGAGTTGAAGTTTCCGATTAAGATTTTCACTTCTATTATTCAATCTAAGTAGCTCGGTAAATTAGTTACATAATGAACTTGTAGAATAGCAATTTTTACTATTTTTGGAATTTTTTTACTATTTTTTATGATTCATGAAATATGGCACAAAATCAGTCTATTCTAGCGTAATTTTGCATAGTTTAGTGTAATTTACCGCATTTTTATCAATTTTAGCGAAGTTATTGTAATTTAGTGTAATTTAACGTAATTTATTGTAATTCAACATAATTTATTGTAATATAGTGTAATTCAACATAATCTGAAGTAATCTAGTGTATTTTAGTATAAATATGCTAATTATAAATCAACATTAGTAATCTAACAAAAAATTCGAATTTTCAGTATTAGATTTCAATATTCTTCATAGTGTTTTCCAAAAAAAAAAGGTTAGGGTTTTGGGTATTTTTGGCGAATTTAGAGAATTCTGAGTAGAAATAATAATTTCTAATTAACTTTGGATATTAATTAAAATGTCGGGAAACAGATGCTCCACAGTTTCATTTTAACAGAACTTTTGTTTTACTAACTATTCAAATAAATGCTCTCATTTTCAGAGGGATGGACATTTGTCAAATCACAGTACTAAGTAGTACTTTCTTTACTGTATGAAAGGTATCAGATTTGTATATATCAAATTTTACGGAGGACCCAAATGTAAATTGGTAGATAAAAAGTAAAAACAACTGAGCATAAACGAACAGTGTTTATCTGATACGTGTAAGACACGGAAAACTCATGCCCTCAAACCGCTGGTAGAATTTGCAAGCGTGTATGTAAGGTGTACATTCAAACACCTAAAAAGAGCTTTGGACGGTGGATACCTCCGTACGCTCATGCTATTTTATATTAAAATTGCTAGTTAGCAATCCAAAGCTACATATAACACTTTAGAGCAGGTTGGGTCCGATGGGTTTCGAACCGTCCAATCTGCTTCGTGTGCACGAATTTTAAAGCAGGTGCGAATCTAAAGCAGATCAGACGGTTATCGAACCCATCGCACTCACTTTGAGTCTGATGGACATCGGATCCAAATTGACCTCATAACACTTGCAATGTCAAACACGTATCAGGATTTTCATCACGAGGCAAATTAAAACCGTATCAATATTAAATAGCTAATCGGATTTAAATTTAACTAATTGAGTACTCGATAAAAAATAATAGAATTCATATCCTCTTAGTTAACTCAAATTTTAAGTTAAGATGTTCAGATTTAAAACCATATCAATATTAAAGAATCTGTGTTATAGACGTGGGCCGAATTGGTCAAATTTTAATCGCATGATAAATTAACTCAAACGATATGTAGATTCATTAAATTGAGGGATATGGGATCAATTTTGTTTTTTTTTTTGTAAAAATTAAGTTTATTTGTAATATTTTTCTTTTTGCAAATGTATGAGAAATAAATTAATAATCATATTTTATTAAAAAATATTTATTGAACCTGTATATTTTGAAAGATGAGGGTTTAAATGCCTTCATTTTTTGTGCCTCCATCATGCCTCCGTTTTTAAAAACTTCAATAACTCAAAATTTCAAATTTAAAAGTCAAAATAAAACAGTTAGATATGATCTACATCATTTTATCTATGCAATTGTAAAAATTATGACATTTCAACTTTGTTTTGGTTGTCATCAAGAGCTTGTAAAAACGTATTAATGTGGATAATTTCTAAACGTTGATTTTTGAAGTTATTGATTCACATAAAAATAAAACCAAAATTTGATAATTTTTTGTGAGCACATAGAGAAAATAATATAGATCAAATCTAACGGTTTTATTTTGGCGTTTATTGAATAGTAGATGTTTTGTATATCATCATACTAATATTCATCTTCAAATTTTAATTTGGATATGACCAAGAAAAAGACAGAGTATTTTTGTTTTGTTATAAAGAAACTTACTTTTAACTCAAATCAATAAATAATTAGTATTTAACATGTTACAAGGGTTTACGACAGACGAGATTTCTTAAAAATAAAATTATATTATTTGATAATTTTGACAATGTGTGTCGAATTAATTTCAAAAAAATTCAAACAAATAATCTGTTGGTGTTTTAGTTTATATAAAGGTTGTCTTTGTCTAGGTGTCACATATTTAAATATTTAATTACTTTTATATTCATAATTGCGCGTGCCTTATATCTTTAGAAATGATATGTCTAAAGAGAAGGGTTCCAATACCGCATCTCTCATACCTCATATTGTATATGTCCGTTTTTAAAGTGCAAACTGTCGATCAGGACCGCTCAACATGATATCCATACTAAAATATATTTGGGGATGAAATTTTATAATTTTTGCAATTTTTTTACTAATTTTAAAGATATGTACAAAATCACTGTATCTGGACCGTTCAAAAACAGTGATTTTCTGTCTATTTAAAAAAATAGTATTCCAAAAATTATAAAATTTCATTCTCAAGTATATTTTAGTACGGATATCATATTGAGCGTTCAGATAGACATATTGGACTTTAAAATGAAGATATAAAATATGAGGTATAATGAGATATGAAAAGTACAAGTTATTTGTAAAAATCGAATAATTGGGGAATTGTAAAATCGAATACGACCTTCGATTTCGAACGGATCATGTTATTTGTAAAAAGAATAATTGGGGAATTGTATAGCTTAATTGAACAAATAAAAAGGAAGTGAAGCATTTTAAATGTAAAAAAAGGGAATTATTTTTTTAATCCGACGAGTACGGCCACCAGTTATATGATCCGACGGTTGAAGTCTCTCTCTCCTTGCAAAAATGATCGGACGGCTTAACGCGCTTGCACATGAACCATGTTATATTTCCTGACAGTACCCTGTACAATATTTGTCCGAGGCTTGCTTGCAACTGACTACGTGAACCGCGTTCGTTCAAATTTTTACGAGATTTACATGCAAATTATATTTATTAAAGTTACGGAGACCTACTCCCGACATTTTTATTAATATCCAAAGTTTAATACAGATTATTAATTATGCCTAGAATCCAACTCAATATCGAAAAATGCCCAAGCCGGCCAGAAAATGGCCGGCTTACTCCCCCACTAAGCCGGTCATTTTCTGGCCGGCTTACTCTTTTTTTTTTTTAACACGCAAATTTTTTAATTCAACTTTGGATATTAATAAAAATGTCAGTTTAATCTTGATGAGTTTATTTTTGCTGTTTAACATATTTTTCTGTTTATTTTTTATGTTGTGCTACTATTTTAATGTTGTAATATTTTCTGTTTAGCATTATCATGATAATTTATTTTGATATGTAAAATATAAAAATAGTATCATAAAAGCACACATACACAAGAACCGAAATATATGATAATCCAAATATACCAAACATAAATAATATATCAAAATAAATAGTACAAAACTAGTAAAAATACAACTAAAACGGAGAGGGGGAATATCGCTGAGGCGGTACTCCGGCGTTTGCCCGGCGCCAGCGCGGACAGGCTCCGTCTCTCTCGGGCTCATCTGGGGCATCAGCAGACCTGAGTATCTGCTCGGCGGTATCCCATCTGGCATCGCCTGTGGAGACTGGCGGTACTGGCGGAGGTGTACTGAAGATAAATGCGGCAAACTCAGTCCCAAATGCAGGCTGAGTATGAGACCCACTACCACTAGCCTCTCCATCATGCGGCATCTTTGTGCCATATCGGGACCATGCCGGTGCCGTAATGAAATCCTCATCGAATACCCCGAAGTCCTGGAGACTGCACGAGAGGGACTCGTACTCAGAAGTATTGGTCTCCGCAGGTGGTGGCTGTGGTGGCATCTCTGCTGGACCCTGCAATCATACACATAAATTATTAAATTTGATCTGAATGAAGAAATTTATTAAAACCTGACAGATACTGAAGTATGACATACATGAGGCTGCACCGGACGTCCATGCTCGTCGTACCATGCCGTCCACCCAATGCCGGACAATACCCAACGATGGTAGTCCCACTCTGGATGTGAATCGGAAGAAGATGGCATATCATCTAGCAGAACTGGGCTCGGGTCGGGCTCCTGTGAATTTATCTCACGCCAGTTGATGTTCTCTCCGGCATCTCGCAGTATACCGATGATCTTTCCACCGTGCCCGGCATCCTCAACCACATTCGCGTTCTTCTTGAAGGTGCGGTACCCAAGCCGTCTCCAGTTCTTCTTTCCCAGCATGGCGATCCCATGCCCGCACTCCTTGATCGCGGCCAGAAGCTGAAAAATTTGGCATGTCAGATCAAACCTTGATGAACTACTAAGTTAGACCAAAACTATGTGGTTTTAGCTGCTTTACCTGGCGAGCCCATGCACGGCCGTTGGGATGGTAACCATCATCGGTTTTGATCCTGTCGCGGAGATGGGCACCGTAATCACCCTGTAGATAGACACTCGCCATGCAGACCTGCATGTACCAAACATCGTACCTCAACTGGGGATCCCCCTGGGTCTGCTGAATCACATCTGGCTCGTGATAGAAGTCCAGATACTGAGGATCCTGGGCCGTCCCGTAGTATGCATCGAAATGGGTGCTCCAGTCCTTATCCAGTCGCCCTCGGTGGTTTACGCTGTAAGGAAGACGTTAGTTGCAATACAAAGCTATCAAGTAATATGATGTATTTAACAATAAATACAATAGACTACGACTTACCTAGTGGTGCTCCACTGTACAGAAGTGTATGAGTGGACCTCGATAGAACTACAGCGCCCGCTCCTGCTCGTCACTCACACTGTCCGGCAAGAGGTACTCCGCGTACAACTGATCGTACGGCGTCCACTCAACATGAGCCTCAGGTAAACTTTGAAGCTCTGACCGGACTGGCCTGATCCCAACGGTAGCACTGTGGGTCCAATCCAAGTAGTGGTGGAAACCGTACCACTTCTTGGCGTATGCCGGGCATCTAAACACATCTGGCTCTCCCCAATCCGGTGCCTCATTAGGGATAGGACGGCCCACCGATAGCCGTTACCACGACTAGTGCTGAAGCAGGAGTACCGGCCAGTACATCTGCTTCACTTTCGGCTGTATTTTCAAGAACATTACACGTCAGTGTATTTTGATGGATTGATTGATGAAATAATTTACACTAAAATAAGAGTTGGTGACTTACCTCACTACTACGACACAGGTGAGAGTACAGATACGCCAGGACAGCTCCACCCCAGTTGTACGACGACGGCCGCTCAAGGTCCATCAGCAACGGGAGATACATCATCGGCATCTGATCACCGCTGGAATCAGAAAACATGACAGAACCAAAAAGGTCCATCACGTAGCCCCGTGTATATCTGCAATACAAAACATATAAAAATTCTAATAGAATCATCGTATTATAAATTAATTAGTAGAAACAAGTTATACAATTTACCTCTGAATCTCCAGCTCGGTGGAATCTGCCGAGAGACCTGCGATGAAGTGCTGCCGTAACCTCGTTATTCGCAAATGAAACTTCGACCTCCCATGTCCCCAATGATATAGGAAGGCTCAGCTCCCAACAACTCCTCGACATAACCTGCGAATCTGGTGCTGTCAGAGACGCCGCCGACGGGTGTGCCACGGATAGGCAAACCCCATAGAGCACTCACATCCTGGAGAGTCACTGTCATCTCTCCGAATGGCAGGTGAAACGTGTGCGTCTCGGGACGCCATCGCTCCACCAGTCCAGCGATGAGAGATGCATTGATGATGCTTTTCTCTGTCCGCACGATGTCCATAACCTGGTACGGCTCCATCACCTCGCAGTACTTCATGTGAACGCACCGCAACTTCACATCTAGAAGATCCGTGTCCTGCGTTGAAAAAGGTAATCGGCATGGTGATAACATAATAAAATTTAAACTCAACAAAATTTAATGAAAATATAAGAAAAGGAACGTACCTCACGAGAAGCCAGTGAGACTCGGTGCTCGCTGTGGGGAATCCACAGAAGAGGACTGATGTGCTCAGTGCTGCTAGTACTGATCGGCTCGTCCACTACTGGACGCTGGGTAGGCCGTGCTCTAGGCATCCTGATGTCTAAAATAACTTAATTTCGGTGAAATTACGCTTGATCAGATAATTATGGTAAAAAAGACCAAAATACCCTAAATATTGGTCAAACGTGCTAATTTCGGTAAAATTACGCTTGATCAGCCTAATTATGGTAAAAAGGGCCAAAATACCCTAAATATTGGTCATCTGTGCTAATTACACTAAATTACGCTTAATCAGCCTAATTATGGTAAAAAATGCCAAAAATACCCTAAATATTGGTCAAACGTGCTAATTTCGGTAAAATTACGCTTGATCAGCCTAATTATGGTAAAAAGGGCCAAAATACCCTAAATATTGGTCATCTGTGCTAATTACACTAAATTACGCTTAATTAGCCTAATTATGGTAAAAAAGACCAAAATACCCTAAATGTTGGTCAAACGTGCTAATTTCGGTAAAATTACGCTTAATCAGCATAATTATGGTAAAAAAGGCCAAAACACCCTAAATATTGGTCAAACGTTATAATTTCGGTAAAATTACGCTTAATCAGCCCAATTATGGTAAAAAAGGCCAAAATACCCTAAATATTGGTCATCTGTGCTAATTACACTAAATTACGCTTAATTAGCTTAATTATGGTAAAAAAGACCAAAATACCCTAAATATTGGTCAAACTTGCTAATTTCGGTAAAATTACGCCTAATCAGCCTAATTATGGTAAAAAAGGCCAAAATACCATCAATATTGGTCATCTGTGCTAATTACACTAAATTACGCTTAATTAGCCTAATTATGGTAAAAAAGGCCAAAATACCCTAAATATTGGTCAAATGTGCTAATTTCGGTAAAATTACCCTTAATAAGCCTAATTATGGTCAAAATGACCACAATACACTAAATATTGGTTAACTTAGCTAATTACACTACATTACAATAATATAATCTAAAACCTAAACCCTAAAATAAATAAATTAAAAATTAAATTAGATAAAAAAAATTACCTCAAAGAAGAGCTCAAATCCGGTTGTGAGATGAGAGAGTTGTGAGGAGGAGAGAGAAAAAGGGGGTATATATAGGGTGAAATGCGGGTTAAAAAAAAGAGTAAGCCGGCCAAAAAATGGCCGGCTTAGGGGGGAGTAAGCCGGCCATTTTCTGGCCGGCTTGGGCATTTTTCGATATTGGGTCCGATTCTGGACATAATTAATAATTTGTATTAAATTTTGGATATTAATAAAAATGTTGGCTCTACATACTCATAGGTTATAGCTAATTTTAAATCGAATTTGAATCATATATTAAATGTTTTAATTATAAATGTCTATCTAGTAAAAGAGGAGGCCTCAAATGTTCCAATCGCACTCCAACATCTTTACATTTAATTTCAAAGTTTAAACAGACGATCCGAGCCACTCAACGTGATATCTACGTTAAAATATGATTGGAGACCAAATTTTATATTTTTTTAAATTTTTTTTTACTATTTTTTAAGATAGATACAAAATCACTATTTTTCAGAAAATTATGGACCATCTAAAAATCATTGTTTTTTTACTATTTTTTTTTAACCCTGGTTTCTTAGCAAAGAATAAGATCACCTCATTTAGTCTCTTTTTGTCTGAATCTTAATCCTTTGCTCGAGTTAAGGCATATTGACTGGAATTAAGCCTCCTTAATTTTTACTCATGGATTGAGACCATCGACCAGTATCTCCTTAGCACAGATTAAAGTTTAATTATTCCTGTGTTATCGAACAACCCTATAATCATATATCTGTTTTCAAAGTTTAATCAGTCGATTCGAACTATTCAATGTGGATTTTCTACCTATCTAAAAGAAATAGTAAAAAGTAAAAAAAAAAATGTAAAATTTGATCTCCAGGCACATTTTAATATGAAGATCATGTTGAACGGTTCATATTGACTGTTTGAATTTCGAAAAAAGATATATGACTTATAAGCAGAGATGTTGAAGTTTTCATATAAATGTATTAGCTGAGCTCTAATAATTTATAAAAATTAAAATTAAAATAATGATTTTATTTAAACTATTTTTTTATAACTAATTTAAATTAGTTTCTTTGAACTTACAAAGTTACAACGATATATAATTTCGAATGCTCAGATATATTTGTGTATTATAATTATATTATATATTAAATTTTTATGGGATTTTCGATTTAGATCAAGGAAGATTTTTAGATGTAATTTTTTTTTTGCTTTCAAGATGTAAATTCAATAAGTCATGCGGATAGGGGTGCAAATGGATCGGATATTATCCGTTCGGATCCGGATCCGTATCCGATTTTTTACAGATACGGATAATTTGTGGATACGGATGCGGATACGGATATGGTTTCAATTTTTAAAAGCGGATACGGATACGGATATTATCCGTATCCGTAACTTTTAATTTAACGGATATCCATGTAACTTTTAATTTAACAGAAGAAGATGGAGATGATAATAGTGATTGATTACCCTTACCATTCGGTACCAGTGAACAGATACCAAACCATTGTTGTATTAGGCAAACCAGTGCAACTGGAACTTCTTTCAATAAAGCAGGGGTTATTATTCTAACACATCTCCATTTCTTAGTATATGTTGGATCTAATGGTTTTTTGCTGTTTTCTATTTAAGAGGAGGTGTTTGCTGAGACATAACAAAATATCATTAAACTATTTCTTTTTATTTTAGAATTATATATGTTTAGAGAGAATATCTCTTTTGTGTTGGTATATTTTAATTATAATTGTAGTTATGTTGGTGAATTTTAGTTAATTAGATGTGGTCGGTGAATTGGTGAATTTTAGTTATGGCTATATATATTTTGTAATAGCATAACATATATATTTTGAATTAAGAATCCGAATTATATCTGTATTCGTATTCGTATTCGTATTCGAAAAATATCCGAACCGTATCCGTATTCGTTTAATATCCAATCCGTATCCGTATCCGTATCCGATTAATATCCGATCCGTATCCGTATCCGAAAAAAATATACGGATACGGATATGGTTTTAGCACTATCCGATCCGTATCCGATCCGTTTGCACCCCTACATGCGGATCTATTTCAGGATTTACATGCATATCCAATAAATTATCATATATTTTGAAGATTCACATGTCCGTATTCATACGAATTCAAATTATATTATTATCTAATTATCGGATATAGGGGTGTTAATGGAGCGGATAATGCTAATACCAAATCCATATCCATCTTTCAATGAACGAATACGGATACGGATAGTAAACGGATATCAAAATTTAAAACCATATCCGTCTTAAACGGATACGGATACGGAGCGGATAATTTACGGATACGGATTCGAATACGAATATAGAACGGATAATTGTCGGATATTGAGTTATATGAACTTTAAGATATAATTAATAATTAATAAAATTTAAATATGAAAATAAATGAATAATTGCAAGTTAATGGAGATATTAATGTTAGAAAGATGGGAGATATAAGATATTCATTCTATTGATAGTGTGGTGTAGTGGTTTGTACCTTGGTTGTTTAGATTTTCACCTCACATGACATGGGTTCAAATCCCTTTGAAGGCAAAATAATTTAAAACCTCACATGATACGGATATGGATATGGATACGGATAGTAAACGGATATCAAAATTTAAAACCATATCTGTATCCGCATCTTTGTGGGTAATTGATAATTATCCGTATCCGTATCCGCGATATCCGTATTCGTTTATATCCGGATACAGATTATATGCGGATTCGGAGCGGATATCCGTATCCGTTTACACCCCTAAATTCGGATATCTATTCACAATTCTAAATATATAGAATGGAAATTTACATCGTGTTGTAACGATGTGGACAGTTCGTTGTAAATTTAAATTTATCATCTCTATATGCTTGCAAATTAAATTATAAATTTGTATAGATTTACAATTTAAATTGTAAAATCCAGTTGAAATTTTTAATTTCACTTTTCATAAATACAGTACAATTATAAATTTTGAAAAATTTCACTAAATAAAAACTTTCATCTTCATGTTGGACAAAGCAATCATCTGCTTAGTTTGTTTGACTAGATTTGTAAAATATATATTTATTGAATTTAACAATCTCCTTGAGTTGAGATATTTGCAGGTTTATAAGATTTAGAATTGCAACATGACTGTTGAGGCTCTTTAATTTGTCTTTGAGATAATTGACTTCAAAATCAATATCTACTCTTCACAAGTTTTCCGAAAAGTAGTCATATCGGATACTCGAGCACTGAGATACGCCAGTTTGAAGATTGCTGAAATTCCACAACGCTTGATAAGCGTTGTAATAGTTGATAGGCGTTGTAACGGCTGTCACAACGGAGTTTTTGCAGAAATTTGGATCTCGGAAATGAATTGTTCCGTTGTAACGGTTGATTAAACGTTATAACAGAATAAATCAATTACCTTACACACTGTTCGTATTTTGACCGTAGTTTGGAAAAACTAGGAAACCGAAATCTACAACTTTCATGTTGTAACTTTATTCAAATTATGCAGTGGTGGGTCGATATGAGCCGTGGAAGGCCGACGTCAATTATGGTAAACATTTATAAACATATATTTGTTTTTCTCTCTATAAATATAAACAAATATTAGGTTTTCTAGTGAGCTCCCAGCCATGAAACACATCATCCTTTGCTGAAAAATAACCACCATGGTTACTTGTTCTTGAAACTTCAATACTCTTTAAACAACTTCAAATCTACTCCACTAAATCTCAATCTTGATTAGAATTAGAGTGATTTGTGAGAGATCTATTGTTTATTCAAACGTTAGAGCCTTGAGTGCTCGCTTCTTTGGACCGTGTGACTTCCGGAGTTTGTAAGGGCTCACCGGTTCCACCTTGTACTCCTTTCTCATTGGATAAAGAAAGACGCACCACCTCGAAGGTCGCAAAGCCCCTGAGATGTAGACATCTTTTGAGCCGAACTCCGTAAACATATCTCATGTCAAGTATCTCTTAACTCTTCTATTTATTTTTACGTACATTTGATTATTGTTAAGTTTCTTGTTTCCACCAAGAACAACACACGCACACACGAAATTTAATCTTATAATATACTATCAAATCAAATAGGGTTAAAATTTTAAAAGGTTCCATATTCACCCGCCTCTAGATGTTGTTAGAGACAACACTTCACTTTTAGTCTCTTACTGCCAATTAAATTCGCTACCGTGACATTAATTTCTCTTTACTTTTTGACAACTATTTTGAATTGCTAATCAAAGGTCATTGAGGTTCTTGCGACACCTACATTTATTTTCAAAATTGTAAACTATGACTTTCTCCGTTTAAGTAGAGTATTTAATTTAAATTACTGAGACACATTAAATAATATAATATATATTTTACTACATTATACAATACATTTATATTTTTTAAATTGGCACGTGTAAAGCAATTATAAATGCTTAGAGCATCTACATCCCTGAAATTCTTAGAGTTTCTAAATAACTGTTAACTGTTTTTAAGAAATTATAGACTCTGAAATTTCTAAATATTCACATCTCTGAAACTAATTTTAGAGTTTCTAATAAGCCACATCATTAGTAAATTAAAATTGATAAACTAGTTTTAGCGAATACAGGTCAATCATTTTGCCACGTCAGAGTTTATAAACGATTTCTTTAATAAGATATTATTGAGCAAAGTTGCTAAATAAGAAATCCATCTACAACCCTGAAACTGATTTAGCAACTGCCACATCAGATTAGAAACTCTAATAGTTTTAGGGATGTAGATGCTCTATATGTGATATTTTTAGACATTGTCAATTCAATATTTCAAAATTCGTAATTGTTTTATATCCCTACAACTAACATTGACATTACAATCTATAGTTGTAATTTTAATTGCAGAGATATAAAATCAATTAAAAAATGTAATTTTTCTTAATTAACAACATATTACGATACACTTGGAGACTAAGATCATGTCCTATTAAAAAATAGACAACTTTTTGCAAGATTGTTGTTCTTTATATACGA
This sequence comes from Carex parvula, assembly GCA_025461045.1. Lineage (NCBI taxonomy): Eukaryota > Viridiplantae > Streptophyta > Magnoliopsida > Poales > Cyperaceae > Carex > Carex parvula. The sequence goes on along the minus strand of JAJGRW010001303.1, from coordinate 2,369,212 downwards.
CAGATCTTGATTTCCAGCTGTCAAATAATTAGCATCTATTATATCACATTAAATAGAAGGTTAGTTAGCGTGTTAATTGGAAGGACCAGTAATTTGTGGCATAGAGTGGAAAAGATGTTTTATTCTTATCGAACAAGAAAAGAAGTGAGTGGAATTGAGAAATTGAGAAAAGTGAAATTGAATTTGAACTTTTGTAGTCAAATTCTTGCTTTTTACATTTTGATCCCTTCTCTATTCCTCAACGAGCTAATTCTCTATTCCATAGAAAATATGGAATAGAGGAATTAGCTTTTTCTAAGAAATGGATTTGGCTCGTTTACCAATACTCTTCCAATCTTCTATTATTCCACTCTTACACCATTAACCGAGTATGACTGGAATAGTGAGAAATTGAAGTGAATTCCAGATTCCGCTTTTTCTCTATTCCAATGGTTTGCCGAACGGGCCCTAAAATACGTGGTGTTATTCTAGGAACAATAATTAGATTATTGTGCAATAAAAGTTTCTCATTTTATATTTTAGGAGTTTTCATCAGTTTATCTTTCTTTAAACTTAATTAAGCATATATCATATATGTAAAAAAATATTAAATGTGATTAAAAAAATGCAGTAATGACTTAGCTTATTGCTTTTTTATGGGACTATTTTGAGAGTTGATTGTTCAGCTCATACAAACTTCTATATTTGTATATCAAATTTAGTAGTCACCACTTGCACATTCTTAAAAAAAAATCATAAAAGAACTGAAAAGGTTTCCATAAATTAAAATTTCTCTGTTAGTATAAAAAAGAAGACAGCATTTTATTTCATATTTTATGTTTTGTTCTGAATATAACTAACGCACATAAATGTATTAATTAGAATAAATTATATTTATGTAAAGTCTTTGACACAAATGTAAGTATGTAACTAGTATTTTTTAGAATCCCATATTTGCAACGATAAATAAGGAGTGACATATCTTGTTTATTAGGAAAAGTTAGGAGCTTAATTTCTTAATTTGCAGTACATTAATTATCCATAGATCCAAGCCAAGCATATATGCATAGTCTTAATTGAGATAAAAAAAAATAAGAGTAAAACTAGCGTGTGCCATGCGAGTTGGTGAGCATAATTTCAAAATCTATCGGATTGGCTTTTAAAAGATGAATCCAAACTGTTGAAACCAATATACTGTTGTTGTAAACAATCTTCTGTGTTGTTTGACTAATTTGCAAAACATCTAAATATTGAATTTTACAGTTTCTTTGTTTGAGATGTATGTAGATTTAGTTGTTACGTCCGAAGGTCAAAGCAAGTCAAAGATATATATCATGACAAGTTGACGTGACAAGTTGTACAAGATAATTGGATACATGATCTACTCGAGCTATAAGGAATGATTTGATACAAATGATCTGATGGATGATTCACACGAGATATTTGGAATGTCAGATATTGATGAGATACTGAATCATGAAGATTACAAAAGATCATAAGAGATCAAGATCATAAAGATTATGAAGATCACACTTTACTATTTTGTATTATCATTTTTAATTTATATCCAAAAATATGGTAAAGTAGATCTGAGGTTGCGACTGCCTGAGTATAGCCGTTGCATTAGCTAGAAATTAAAATTCAAAATATAAATTAACCAAGCAAGTCAATAGTGGTATCTAAGCATAAGCAAACATGACAAATCCTGATTATGCAAATCTTGAGATTTGCTTCAGCCGTAGTGAAAATTCTATCACTATGGGTATGACCAAAAACCCTATATTTGTTTCTCTGTTTGAGAGATTCAAAACTACCACTATAAATATATAGAGGATCGGTTTATCCTCTAAGATCACACAGTAAAATAACTTTTGAGCCTCCACTTTAGAAATCCTTTGAGGTTTAGCCAGTGCATTGTTGCTTGTGATTAAACCATCTATATCATTTCCATTAACCTCAAATATACTTCACCTAAATTGATCAGAGTGAGATTAGAGTGAAAGTAGTGATTGTCTGGACTTAGAGCCTGTGTTGCTCGCCTATTTCAAGCTATTGAGCTTGCTTCTCTCTTTGAGTTGTTGTGCTCATCTGTTTATTTTTGTGGACCGTAAGAGTGTTGTCTCGTCAGCCACAACTTGTATTCCTTTCTGAATTGGATAATAGAAAGACACCCCAGTTTAGGTTGCGTTGCCCCGGATACGTAGGTCTTCTAGTGGGCGAACTTCGTTACCAACTCCTGTGTCACACTCTTTAACTCTATCTATTTAATTTACTGTACTTTATTATTCATTTAATTTTTAAGTTCTTGATTCCGCTAAGAACTACATATTAACACACACATACACTTAGATTTAAATTTTATACGTCAATACTTAGTCAGTAGAGTTTAATTTTTAAACAGCTCCATGTTCACCCTCTCTAGATGCCGTTAGGGACAACATATACTTCACGATTAATGCGCATAGATGCAAAATGTTGAAAGTTTTGAACTTATTTAGTACAAAGTCAAGCGGTAAAAAATGATGGAAAATGAAGTTTTATAAGTTATTTTAATGCATTAATTTTTAATTATTTTTGACCACCTGACTTTATACTAAATGAATTCGAAAATTTCAAAATTTTGCATGTGTACACATCACTCGTGAAGTAAATCGATTTCGACAGTTTGAATTTGTCATTTAAAATCAATCCGATAAATTTAAAAACTTATGCTCACCAAACCCTCTTGAAAAAGAATATTTCTGAGCACACTAGCTTTATTCAAAAAATAATATAAAGAAAAAGAATATTTCTGAGCACTCAATATTATGTTTTGAGTGCAAGCGCAGAAAACATGAAGATTTTAACATAACAGTTTTGGCTTCATGCAGTGCACAAATTATATAATTAAAACAACAAACTATATATAATTAAAACAACGCTGTATATAATTAGTGCGCTGTATGAAGATAAAATACTGTGTTAAAATCTTTACCCAGAACAACACCTCCCTAAAATATGGATTAGTAGTTGAGATCTAAAGATCGGAGGAATTGAAGGGAAAGTGCAATTAGTTGGTACCAAAGAAATATTAATAAATGTAGACTACAGTTTCAATTTGTCTTCGCCATTTTCATTAAAGGCATTTATTTTATCTTTTGAAAAAGGCGGTTTCTTAAAGTAATCGTGCTTGATTTCTTTTCATTAGTCTTCCTCAACTGAACACCACATAATGTATATAGACTACGCCTAAACTTTGGACCTGATATGATATAAAAATACATATAGAAGACACACAAATAAAATTAAAACACTGAGAATGCTTGATTACTTGACTTTGACTACTAAGAATGTTGTTCGGCTGCCAAGAATTTTAAGTGGAATTCGTCAAACAGCAGGAAAAAATGTACAATCAAAGCTTTTTAATTTATAAAGTGAGAACAGAAATGCACAAATGCAATGTATATAAATTTCATATGCTTGCAAAACGGAGGTGACATTTACCAAATCTCAAGTGGTTCAAAGTTATTGGTAGGATCAATATCAGTCTAAATCATCTCCGACACATTTTTTGACACAGATTTGGTCCAAGATTGGCAGGATATCAGTCTTAAATTTCTATCATAGAACCTTAGATATCTCTAAATTAAATTTGGCTTCCATTTGCCTATTACCAAAAAAGTCTGATGCTTCTATTATACAAAACTTTAGACTTATTAGTTTGATTAACTGCAGCTTTAAGTTAATTACTAAATTACTTACTAATAGATTGGCTCAAGTTATGGATCCACTAATAGATGATTCTCAAGCTGCCTTTATCAAAGGCAGACTAATCGGTGGTAATATATTGTGTGCTACTGAAGTCCTCCACCAAGTAAAGTTATCTAAACAGCAAGGCATATTACTTAAATTAGATTTCGAATACACTTTTGATAAAGTTAATTGGGATTTTCTTTTTGAAGTTCTAGATGCTAGAGGTTTTGGCAACCTTTTTATTTCTTGGATAAAGGATATTTTACTTGGTAGTAGATCATGTATTTCTTTTAATGATACATTAAGTCCTTATTTTCTTTGTAAGCAAGGACTTAGATAGGGTGACCCTATGTTCCTTTTTCTTTTTGACCTTGTTGCAGATGCCTTAAATAAAATCCTTAGTAGGGCACAGGCTAATGCCTCAGGAGTACTCAATCTGCACTTTGCATATGATACTCTGTTATTTTTGAAGGCTGATCCTAAAATGCTTGAATATCTTAAATTATTACTTTTGCGCTTTGAATTACAATATGGTCTTAAAATTTACTTTGATAAAGTGTTATGGTTCCTCTCAATTTATCTTATTCTTTTGCTTCATCTTTGGCTAGACAGTTATGTTGTAGCTTATCAGCCCTTCCTATTACTTATCTAGGCGTTTCATTACATGGCAAAAACTTAGTCTCTCTGATTGGACCCCTTTAATTGCTAAATTTGAGAAAAAATTACAAACTTGGAAATGTTCTCTTTTATCTTTAGGTGGTAGGGTAACTTTACTAAATTCTGTCCTCACATCAATTCCTTTATATTGGTTATCTATTTATAAGCTTCCAACTAGTATTCAAGTTATAATTGATAGAAAGAAATATAATTTAATTTCTTGGTCTATCATTTGTTCTCCAAAAGATCAAGGTGGTCTTGGTGTCCTTAACTTGAAATCTATGAATATTGCCTTACTTGTCAAATGGTGGTCTAGGTTTAACGATCCTACTATTGAGGATAAATGGAAATCAATCATTCTTTACAAATATGATCCTTCAGGATTAGATTGTTCAAGATGTTATGCTTTCTGGGCATGTGTTCTCTTCTTCAAAAATATTTTTGAGTTAGGCATTAATAGAAATATAGGTTCAGGTCATGATACTTCTTTTTGGCTTGATAGATGGTATCGAGAATGCTCTTTATATTGTTTATTTCCTCAACTCTTTAATATAGTTTCTGACTCTAATATTAATGTATTTGATGCTTTTCATAACTCTATTCTCTCCTTATCTTTTAATGGGCAGTTAACTGGAGTTTACCTAAATGAGTGGTTACTTTTACAATATGCTATTACTTTTGACAAGGTTTTTACTAACAATACCAGACCTGATTATATTTCCTAGAGATGGGGTCATTCTGGTAAATTCATAGTACATTCCTTGTACTTGTGGTTGGTTAATAGGGGTATTCCTGATAAGTCTTATGATATCCTTTGGAATTCTAATATCTCCCTTAAAATTAAGGTTTTTATGTGGTTGGTCTTGCATAAAATATTAACTAAGAAAAACCTACTTAAGAAAAGTTGGCATGGTGACATATCTTGCCCCTTCTGTGTGTGGTGCTTTTGAAACAATTGATCACCTATTTGTGACTTGTCCATTAGCTAATTCAATATGGTTTGGATTGCTCAACATAATTCTTTTACTTTTAATTGTATCTCCATTTCTGACTTTTGGCAATTAGATGCTTGGATTCCATTAAAAAATAGATTACTTATTGAGATAATTAGAGCAGCTACTATTTGGATATTTGGTTAGCAAGAAATAAAGTCTGTTTTCAGACCTTAGCTATTCCTTCTAGTTCTTCTTTAGGACTTCACATTATTGCTATAACTTCTTTTTGGTGCAAGGTTAAATTAGATGATACTTTTTTTAAATTAACATTAAATTTACCTATGGATGTTTCCTCTTTGCATCAAGCAGACCCCTTGATAATCAGCTCGGATTCAGATACCCAGAGAAGGGTAAGCAACCCCTTGAATTCCGAGGAAACAAGCCCTGGTCTTGGTTTAGAAGGGTATGATTTGTCAGAATATCTTCGTGTCCGAGCTGAAATTGATAACATTGATGCTGCTTTTCTCACTATAGGCAATCAGGGTGTTATTGTCCCTCTCTCTTCTTCTACTGAGTCACCTTCTGTCGCCTCTAGCTCTTCTTCTTTTGATAGTTCTGCTGCTCCAGTTTAGCTTACTGTTTAGTCTATTGCTTAGTTTTTGTGGTTGGTCATATTTTGTATTAGTTGTGCCCTTTATGTTTTATTATGTTTTTAGCTTCCTTTTATAATCTCTATGGACTTGTATCTCTCTCTTTTGTATGAACTTTCTAATGAATCAGGTGGTTATCCACTTTTTTTTTTTAAAAAAAAAAAAAAACCTCTAGCTACGATCAAGGACCAACTTACTACAAAATGTAGCCAGTAATTAACCTTTGATAAAAATAACAAAATCTACAAATTTTACCCCTCAAACCAGGATATCCAAAAAAAATTATGTTACAAGAACAAAATAGTTGCATGATTCTCGTATGATAAACAAAACTATGTTCTTCCTGGGTAGAGATTCTTCATTTAATCATTTCCGATCCCTAATTTTTCACCTACTTTAATCTCGGGAAAATTACTTAAAAGTTGAAGAAGATCCTTGTAGTGACTATCTAGTTTGTTTGAAGATGAATCCACCTTAAAACCAAAAATCTCTTCACAATGATCCCCGCAATCCATTGACCTTAAAGAATCACTTTTTTGAATGGTGTCATGATACATTCTTATTGCATTGTCACTTGAAATAGCTTGGACAGCCTTCTGTATTTCTTTTAGCCTCTCTCTAATCTCAATGTCAGGTACCAATTGCTCAACTGAACTCTCTGGAAGGCACGATATTGCACTGTGAAGTATGGGGGATAAAACACAGCAGTTAAGAGATGAAAAATTAAGAACATTCGGTAATCTGGTAATAATTTACTTCAAATATATACCCAGCAAATAATTGCAAATAATTGTTACAAGCACAATGGTTCCATCCATAACTAAGGAAACATAAACTATTGGCATTTTGACAGGTTATTCTGCAATTTACACCCAGGTCCTATTAATATAGTTGCAAATAACACCCTAGCTAAAGCAAAATTTTGTAAGTAATCAAATGACAACTAAATTGCCATTGATTTTGTCATCTTAGCTTGACAAACTTGCCTCTAAACCACTACTACAAAAGACACAACCCAGCATATAATTCCTCTCTGTTTGACTTTTGCTTAATTTGGATTTAAAATAAGATGGAGGTAGGGTGGGGTGGGGAGGGGAGGCGGGGGCATTGAATTACACACTACTAGTAGTAACCTGCGCAAGATGCCAATGTTTAACAGAATAGACACTTCCCATATAATCAAACTAAAGATTAGGTCTATTTGCAGATACTTTTAAAAAAATAATGTCTTGCAAATAGACCTAACATTGGGCCTCTTTCCAATTGCACTCACTTTCTGGGTGTTCCCTGCCAATATTGCCAAAAGGTGAGTGCAATTTGCAAAAACCCTCAATGCATATTTACTGCCAGACCAGTAACAATGGATACCGCCTCCATTTTATAATCCAAAATATAAATAACATAAACTTGAACGGTGGTTGCCTTTCATTCACATTATTGAAGTTGTTACTCAGTGGAGAAAACTGTTTTTTTTTTAATACAAAAAAAAGAATTACCTAGTAATTCCCCTGACAAGACCCCACTTTTTACCAACTCGAACTGCTTGCCTAAAGCCAACATTAAAACCCTCTTGCGCTGAAGCCTCTTTACCTTCAGTTATTCCCTCTCGATAACCCATCTGAAATGAGTAAAATCATGTTAAAATCTTGATTGTATTAATCCCGGAAACAAAAATAAATAAATAGATAGATAAATAGATGATAAGTCAGAAATAATTACTTAGATACTGGAAATATAGTGTCGAGCTGTTAAGAGTTCAAGTCCCGCATATTATTAAAAAAGATATTTTTGCAAAGTCATACCCAATAAATTATGGTTTTTAAGTACCATGAAACTTGAACCTAGTAAAATGTTTTGAATATTTACAATCAACTGTTAAATCAAGGTGAAGTTAAAAAAAGATTAACTTCGATCAGTTTCCAATTTGAAATCAAACCACTTGAAAAGGTACATGCAAACTAAGGCAGGTTTGATTTATGATCACTATATAAGGTAAGTACATTTAGGGGTGAAAACAGAGAAGTCAACAAAATGTCAGGTGTTTTTGAAAGTAAATAAAAAGAAATCTATAAAATATGATTGTCAAAATACCGTGTGAAAGCGGTTGTGCCTCGAAATCCATTCTCGCCTCAGGCTTGATCCAGAATTTGAGTTTTCGTCAGAATCATCGCCCCATATATCTTCTTCAGGATTATCTTCAAAGATGTTACCTACGAACAAGGGAAGATAAGTTACATAATAAAGTTATTGACAGTTTCTGCACAGCCTGTCCCAAGCCAGGACAAAGGAGGAGGGTCGTGATAGGCGTGGCGAGCCAACGATAGACCAATGGTCGAAAAACAACTATTCTCTCATGAAATGAAACTTTTCAAAGCATTAGACAGTATCTTTTCATTGCTCAAGGTATAAGCTGGTATGGTGCCCGTACCAGAATGTCCAAATAAGGGTGCTACAATACAATCAGTGAAATAATAACGGTATCAAACAGCATATGATATAGCTGCCATCATGAAATAATAATATTCTATCATGGTGTAAAACTGGTACAGTGAATCAGTGATATTATGAAACTTTGATCATGTCAATCAGATCTCCAAATAACTAACTCTATCAAATTGTATAAATTCAATAGAAAGTCTCTTACCTTTTGAATTACTCCCATCATCAACTTTGCTTGATTGCACAATGGATGCCTCCATTTTTAGCTCAACAAAGGAGGTGGCTAGACTCTACAGAGACGGGTTAAGGGGGTGCCAGCAAGAGCCCAGGCCCCACCTATCCTATTGTTCAACCGGAAGCGACTCACCGTCCGAGTTACGCCGATTCTTTAGTTTGTTTCCGAGCGACTCAGATCAATCATCAATGAGAAATTTAATGGAGGAGAGCAGTTCGATGACGAGAAGAAAAAGATAAAGAGGAGGTCAGCTATTTTTGGGCCCAACTTACAATGCTTTTGTCTTTTTGCTTAAATGGGCTTAGGCTGGGTAGGAATATAACTTAACTAAAAAAATACTAGGCCTTTCAGGGATCCTAAAGTAACTCAAAATTTGAGTTTGGATCCGGCCCGATCAGAATCCGGTGTCAATATGATTCGAGATAGAATTCACATGTTTTTTTTAATATTCGTGCAAATCCTGATCGAATGGTCCTGATCAAAACCCAAATTTTGAGTTAATTCAGGAAGAGATTAGTGGTGTAAAGCAAGATGTGAAAAATTGATATATCTGGTCTACTCTATTCCTTCCAATTAAAGCTCTTTGTTATTCATTTACATCTCCAGTAATTTAAACTGTCAGAGCAAACCTTTTATTTACATCAATTTCCTATCAGGAGTTGAGGTCAGATTGCTTTAAAATTTGCATGGACAGCTTCAAAATTTGTTCATGAAATAAAAATTCTGCAATTACAGGGCAACAGGCTACATCTTTTAAGGACAAGTATCTTCTCCAATACTGTAAAAGATTCTCTTTCTTTTATAGTTTGAGATTAACTCCAGCCGCTTTTGAGATTCGGGTTAATTGCAGGGGCAGTATTATTGGGCTTTGAGATTCGTGTCAAGTTAAAAAGAACGGTCCAGATCCAGTAATTGTAAAAGATTCCCTATTACGGTACCGGGGAGGATGTGAATTCCATCTTTAATGGGATAGAAAATGTTGATCAATAATATATTCTATTTATTTGATGAGAAGGGTTCAATACCTTGTGTCTTTTATGCCTCACATTTTTATTTCAGTTTTCAATGTTCAAACAGTTAATTTGAATCACTCAATATGATTTTTTTTATTAAAATGTGTCTGGAAATCAAATCCTATATTTTTAAAAAAAAAATTTACTATTTTTTAGATAGGTATTAAATCACTATTTTTAGAAAATTTTGGATCATTCAAAATTGTACCTATCTTTTAAAAAGTAAAAAAATAAATAAAAATAAATAGAAAATTTAATTTTCAAGTATATTTTAATGTGAAGATAATGTTAAACAGTTCGTATCGACTGTTTAATTTTGAAAACAGAAATAAAAATGTGAGAGACAAATACAGCGTGAAAGAGACACGAGCCATTTGAATTTGCTCTTATTTAATAGCTAGAATTCAAAATCTTTCGTAATTGAAGAAAAAAAATCTTAAAATACTTATCTATTGTTTAACGGGACATGCCAATAGTCTTCTAAAGTTATAATACAAATTTATTTGACAGCTAAGTTGTCCACAACTTGTCATCATCGTCTGTAATTGCGCACAATATTTAAATTTCCGTAACTATTAATTATATCTAAATGTAAATTTCACGTGATCTCATGTTTGAAGAAACCGAAGGACATCATAGAAAATATATGTAAATTGTGAAAAAATTCCAACGGAATAGACCCTTCACCTAAGATGAATAATTGAATTCATATCACCTAAGGTAACTCAAATTTTGAGTTTAGTTAATTTGACACAAACATTAAAGGAGTTTCGTGCATTCCACCTCAGACTGAATTGATCTGAATTATAATTAGATGGTCTGAATTAAACTCAAAATTTTAGTTACTTCATTCGAACTCCAAATAATTTGCATATCTCATCCAGGCTCCAACAGGACATCAAAAATAAAAAAAGTTAATAAATTTCTATAATTTTGACCTTCTTGAGAATATAAAAGATAAATACCAAGTTAAATAAAAAGATAGGCTATTAGTTTCTCATCATGTTTAGTGCACTGACTTGGACTACTTGATTGTTGAGAAACAAAATCTGCTTTAATCAAACTAGTTATGATAGTTTTAAAACTTGTTTTGAATATCAGTAATTGGGTATTACTCTGGACAGGTAAGATGGAGAACACTGATGAGGCTAGAGCAGCAGGGCAAGATTGGCTGCCTGAAGAGGAACCGACTCTGCTGCTTTTAAGCAGGATTCTGCTTTTCCGATCTCAACTATTCAAAATTTTTCATTCACGTATCTCGATAAAAAACTTTTTCATGCACAAATCTCAACAATTTTGAATGGTTGGAATCCGAAAAGCAGAACTCTACTTTTCTCTAAGAAAAACAGCAGAGTCCATTCCGCCTGAAGATACTACTCATATTCCGCCTGAAAATACTACTCATATTCCATTACAGGAGATGGAGCCAGAGCAGGTGCTAATGATTCACTCTGAAGATCTGCTAGTGTTTCTATGTTATTTTATCTCTTTTGTTGTTGCTGCGCAACTCTAGATGCTATTATTTTGTTGGTTGCATGATCTATTTCTAGTTGACTTTAAAGTAGTTTAAATAGGAGAATATTTTATTGCATAGTCAGGCAACATACATGGATTTGACGTAGGAGACTTTGTAATTTAAACAAGTTTCAATCAATGAAACGGACTTATTTCTTTAAAAAAAAAAAAAAAGAATAGTTAATTCTAATTATTCAACGTAATTCAATCAATGAAACGGACTTATTTCTTTTATAAAAACCAAATTTTATATATTTTTTTAATCTTTTTACTTTTTTTTAGATAGATACAAAATCACCTTTTTTTGAATATTCTGGACCATCTAAAACTCAGTGATTTTTTACCTCTCTAAAAAAATAGTAAAATAATTCCAAAAAGAATATAAAATTTGGTCTCCAAGCAGAGGCGGGTTTAAGAAGAGATAATAGAGATTAATTAACCCACATATATATTTTTTATTTTTTGTATTTATGTTTATTATATATAATTTAGAGTAAAATGTCATGGTATTGTACAATTGATTTTCATTCTTCGTAGGAAAATTTTAACCCAATATGTACTTGACCCCCATAGTCCAAAAATCTGTCTCCGCACCTCTTTTTTTAAAAGCGTCGTAGAAGCTGCAAAGTCGTAAGAGGGGCTTGAACTCTTGACCTTTGGATAACCATAGTCCTAGGACTTTTTCTCCTATCCAACTATGCTACTGCCCATCTCTTGTCTCCGCCCCTGTCTCCAAACACATTTTAATATGAAAATCATGTTGATTGAGCAGTTCGGATCAACTGGTCGGACTTTAAAAATAGAGATAAGAATATGGAACATGATCAAAACAAAAACCAATATTGCATTTTAACCCTACTCATCTCACAATAATATATTTTTTAACTTAACATTTTCCCACACTCTGCTCCACTTTTAGAAACAAAAATCTATCCTCGTCTAGAATCCAAATAGTCTGATACTGACACTAAAGAACAAACTATTATGAGTAGACTATGATAGGCCATGTACCAAAGGCCCTCGCAGATCACTCATGGGCTAAGAATGGACCGGGATTCGGATCCTCCTCCAGGGCCAACCCGAGATCAAACAAACAAAGCCCTAGTCCGATGATGACTAAGTCCCGACAAGGCCTCGCCCAACAGGGCCGACAAGGTGAAAAGAACCCCAATCGGGGAGTGCAATAGAGAACCTGAGATCCGATGCGAACAATCAGTCGAAGGAGCGGAGCGCGGGCGCACTCACTCTAACGGCGTACCTTTTGCATGATGGGTCAGCGAGTAAATGGGAAGAGCGGCTTCAGCCATTAGGTGTAGGCGCTTTCCAGAGGTGTCAGATTGACGTTCTTCCTATTTGACCCGAAACCGATCGATCTAGCCATGAGCAGGTTGAAGAGAGCTCTAACAGGCCTTGGAGGACCGAACCCACGTATGTGGCAAAATACGGGGATGACTTGTGGCTAGGGGTGAAAGGCCAACCAAGATCGGAGATAGCTGGTTTTCCGCGAAATCTATTTCAGTAGAGCGTATGATGTCGATGGCCCGAGGTAGAGCACTCAATGGGCTAGGGTGGCCCCCATTTCGCCTTACCAACCCCAGGGAAACTCCGAATACAGGCCGTCATCCTTTGTACAGACAGACTTCATGGGTGCTAAGATCCAAAGTCGAGAGGGAAACAGCCCAGATCGTACGCTAAGGTCCCACATTTCCTACTTTGGGAGGGGACCAAGCATGTCTTCGAAATTTACTCACCCTTCTAAGGGTCGCCTTATCGGTTTCATATTCGATTTGAGCGTTGACTCGTCGATATCACGGAAACGACATGGGTCAGGCGCGGAGCTGTCAAGGGTGGTGCCCACACACTGCTTCTTCAAGTCCTGGTTTCTTATCTAGAAATAGGTACGGTACCAGCATGATTGAATTATCTCCTCTTGGTATTCTCGAGCACGAACGCCCCAAAACAACCACAAACATGTTTAATAGTTAATCATGATTATGAATAAAAAATAAAGTATTCTCGGGTCGGGCACAAACGCCCCTAATAACAACCATCATATTAGATATTGTCTTATGAATCATCGACAAAATACTCCATCAACACACTAAGAAAGTTATCTGGAAACAATATCATAGCGCTAGATAATGTAAACAGGGTGGGATATGGGAGACAAGCAACATAGTTAAAAAGTAAAAGAGCAGAGAAGTTGGATTAGTCAAAAATATTACTTTAATACAAGTTAAGAGTCTAAATATTTCATTTGAATGTGAATTCTTCCCAACCCCACGTTCTCCCACCTCATCTCTTTTCTACGTGGCAGTTCGTCATTGGCCCAGCATATTTCGAAAATCTGCGCCAAATCCTTAAACTAAAACTGCAGAACATGAAAGTATCCCGTCATCGCTTGTTTGTGTACAAACACGCACCAGCTTCAGTATCCATTCATTTCTCGACTCGACGGTGGAGCGCACATTCTTATACCGAATAAACTAAGAGTAATTTACTTAATCCCCGGATTGGGGCCCACCAGTAGTGGTTTTATATTTTAATGGTAAAAAAAACAGTGGGCTTAAAGTTTTGAAACGGGAGGTTTATGCTCTCCGGAGGAAAAATAATTCGCATGTTTTATCGGATAAGAAGGTTTACGCTCTCTGGACCTGGAGTTATTCGTATTGGTTAAAACAAGGTAAGGGCTGTGATGTTAGTTGTTCTATGGAGTTATGTTTGTGAAATACGAACTGAACCGTGTGCAGGATTGTGATAGAAGCCCTTCCAAGAATGAATTCGGCAAACGATTGGCCGAGCCGACAAATGGTGGGCTTGACCCGGTCTGAATTTAATGGGTGGACTAAGTCCATTTTTTTAAGAATAGAATATAATGATTTTAATTAACATGATATTTTTTAATTTTCTAGTTTGTTGGTAGGCAACTAGCCACCAACCTTGAAAAATATATATACATTATATAAATAATCATAACTAATTTTATCTAAAAGATTAATATTTACAATAATATAAAAATGTGATTCATAGCAGTTGCCAATAAGTAAATTATAAATCTATCATTTACTCTCTATCAATAATGGGAGATGTCAAAATTCAAACTCAACAATGATAATTTTTTTTGTATGTAACGACTTGAATTTCAAATAATTTGAGTTATAATGATATATCACATATCTTTATTGCTACGATTGCAGTAATAAGAGAAGTGGAATAAGGTGCAAAAAAAAAAAAATTGTGCCTATGATGCTACACATTTTGAAGGACATGTTGCATTGTAATAAAATAATACTACACCGGGTCTACCTGAGGCAAATATCCTAACCACTCCAACAGCAAATCTGTGGTGGCCTCAGCGCGCTTCACGTCGTCTTGCGTCGAGACTTAAAAAACTCTCCTTCTCTTTGTCTTTCTCTTTTCTCAGCACTTCATCTCTCTCTTTTTCGAAATCTTGGCAGAGGCTGCCAAGTTGAGCACCTCATCTCTCTCTCTCTGACTCTCTCTGTACCTCACTAATGGAACTATCTCTTCTCTCCACAAACCGTCTCTCTCTCCACCCCTCCACCTCCACATCCACTTCTCCAACTTTCTCAGCAAGCAATACAAATATCTTATACAGGCCGAGGTACTTTAAAACCAGAGCGTCAGTTGAGAGAAGTACTAGTGGAGAGAGAGTCAGTACTTCTTCTACTCGAAGACACAGCGAAAGTCGCATACAGAGAGGCCTCGCCGCGGATGGACCAACCATGGGTGTTTCTACCGGACAGGTGTCAGCAATTGACAGGAGCTTCGGTGGGACCGAGACAGATTTCCCGGACTGGGAGAAGCTCGGTGCTATTGTTCGCCTCAGCTATGGCATTGGTTAGTTTACAAATCATAATCAGATAGTTTGGTAAATGGCAACTAGCAATTTCAAAATAAGATACATGGCAATAAGGCAATTAGCATGATTAGGAAAATAACTCGGTACATTTTATCTCTACCCGTACCGGCACCAAGCCGGTAGAAACTTATACCGAATGCCAAGTTTTTGTAGTATTAATTAAGATCTATGTAACAAGCCATAATTAAATCTCAAAGTAGCCAGAAGTAAACGAAAATCAAGAGTTATTAAATTAAGAACTGTTTAATTACTAGTGAATATGATTCTGTGTATCTGATCAAATCAATTATTGTAACATGCATTTTATTGTTGTTTTGAAAATGAGGATAGGTATATACGGAGCAATGGCATTTGCCGGCAAGTTCATTTGCTCGATTACTGGCGTCGATTGCATAGGGGGATTCCATCCCTCGATGAATGCTATTGTAGAGGGGCTCGGTTATGCGGTCCCACCAATCATGGCTCTGCTCTTTATCCTTGACGTATGTCTCGAAACCAATCTCTGTTTTCCTTGATACTCAATTATTTATCTCTCTGCTTCAGTATGCGATATCATTTGTACAATTAATTTCTATACTAGTTAATTAGATTCAATATTCAATCCAAGTTTCTGTAATCTGTTATTTAGTTTGGTATTTATTTAAGCCTCAAATATAATTTCATAGCCAAATACAATGAAAAAGAACAAACAAATGAACCCTTAATTTGTTCAATGCAGGATGAGGTGGTGAAATATTCACCACATGCCCGTGCAATAAGAGATGTGGAGGATGATGAGCTTAGAAGCTTTTTCTATGGCATGTCTCCTTGGCAGGTATTGCAATACTACAGCTAGCATATTTTCATTTGATTGGTTTTTTTTTTTCTATACTATTTGTCATTCTCATCATTTTTTTTAATGGTTTATCATCTTTCTTAATGTAGTGTATATGCACGTTTATTAATTTCCTAATTGTGTATTTGTGTAGTTCATTCTGATCATCACTGCCAGTTCAATTGGAGAGGAGCTTTTCTATCGTGTCGCGGTTCAGGTACAATAAGTTGCATATTTATGAGCCTCTTAAACCGACTTTTCAGCAATTTTCAATATTTTCAATAAATTTTAGGTAATAAAAATAACAAACAAACCATCAAAACTAATTTGTTTGATTTCTTGCAAAAAAATATCTAGGGTTCTTTGTCTGACATATTCCTGAGGGGTACTGAGCTCATGAAAGATGCACGAGGGATTGCATCACTGGTAAGACAAAACAATTCATTCATCTTGTACTAAAAGTTTCAGCAAGTTCTTTTCTTTATAATGTATTAAAAGATTGCGAAAATGCTCTTTGTAGACGGGCATGTTGCCACTTTTCGTTCCATTTGCTCAAGCTTTCGCAGCAGTTGTCACTGCAGCCCTCACCGGATCCCTCTATTACATAGCAACTGCTCCTAAAGGTAAGTTATTATTTTGTATGTTACATAAAAGCTAATACCCTAGTTGTTTATCTTCATTACCTTCTTTCAATTTATAGTTATATTTACATTTTTGTTGCAGATCCTACTTATGTGGTGGCACCAATACCACAGTCTCCTTCAAGCCGAGAAAATTACAAGAAGTTATTTACAGGTAAGTTCTAAGTAATGTAACTCATGCTACAATTTTATTAGTTATTTAATATTAGTGAGTGTTCTGTTGCTTGATATACTAAATAGTGAATACTCCAACATTTGATGAATTAAAACACTGGCTCTGTGCATGAATATATAGAAACAGATAAAAGCGAACAGAGCTCCCCCAACAGGAGAGGGGGGGGGATTCGGATCCCCTAAAGGAACCCAAATTTTAAGTTTTGATCCGGACCGTCCGAGCTACTCTAAATTCGGATTTCCATGAGCACAAGGCAATTTAATATTTTGAGTTTCTCATAAATATTTTTTTTGAATATTTCAGCTTGGTATCAGAGAAGGCAAATGAGAAAGATATACTCTCCTTTATTAGAAGGGTTGCTGGCACTTTACCTAGGTTTTGAATGGATCAAGGTAATTTCAAAATTCTTAATTTTATTCTTTTGGTTTACTTTTGTCTCAGTCTCAGTAATCAGTAAAATATCAGTCTTACCATTTCTCTAACTTGACCATTTCTTGATAATTATAGACTGGTAACATTCTCGCACCTATGATTACTCATGGGATCTACTCTGCTGTGGTTTTGGGTCATGGTCTTATGAAAATTCACGATCACAGACGAAAGTTTCGTCACAGAATTCAGCAAGTCAGGACTGAAGCACAAGATCTGAATGATATTAATAAATTATAGCGCGTGAAAGGAAATGTGGAATGCACGAAAAGTTTCAAGTAAATGATTTTGTAATATGTAGGTTATAGGGGATCAGTTTGTAGTCAAATTAAGTATATAAACACATTATGTACATAATCAAAACGACGAATATAATTAGAAAAAGCTATGATTTTAGATATATGATAGTTATGTGAAAACAAGTATATATATACTTTTGAAATGTAGAATTTTGGCAAAAACTCAAGTATGTTTCTGGGGGTAAAAAGTAGAGAGAATGGAAATATAAACCATTTACTAATAGTATATATATATTTTTTTTGTAAATTAGCTTTCTGTTATCTGATGTAAATTATTTTTTTAGGGTAAGAAGGCAATTGCCATCTTATAAATTTTCATTGATAAAAAAAGTATTTACATCTCATTAGTCCTACAAATTAACACTTACTAATATTAAACTATTTACTTTTGTAACTTAGCTACCCGAATCTTAATAGAACCTTCCCCATCTCAGAGCCTCCACTACCACCTAATTTGCCAGTATCATGACCAGTATCATGACCAGCCGTCTCCTGCCTCTCGCTGCCTCATATGCCTCTCCACCTCGCCTCAACCACCTTGCATCTATCTCCACACGCATAAGGGAGTAGACTCAGTAGAGGGATTGGCCGAACCCTCTCTGCCCCCGCAAGCAACCCTCGTTGCTTTACCCGACTACCCCTGCCTCAGCCGTGTCTCCGATCTAAGGTTTCACTTTATTAACCCCCGCTAGGCTCAACCACCCTCAATCAGGTTGGAGGGAACAGCCGGACCTGTGCGGCCCCTCTCGCAAGGAACCCTTGCTCCTCGCGCGACTCAGCGGAGAGGAGATGGTCGAAGCCTTTCCGCCCCTCTCGCAAGCACCCTCGCTGCTAGGATCTCGCATCAGCTGTGTCGCCCCTTTCGCCTCATCCACCTTGCTGCTAGGGTTTCCCTCTGCTGTTAAGGTTTCGCCTCAGCCACCTCGCCTCCTCACTGTGCATATGGGCGGAGAAGGGACGGCCGAACCCACTCCGCCCCTCTCACGAGCAACCCTTGTTGTTAGGGTTTTGTCTCAGCCACCTCACTCTTTTCGCTGCTCGCCTCAGCTGCCTCGCTGCTAGGGCTTCGCCTCAACCACCTCACCCCTTTCAACCGCCTCGCTGCTAGGGTTTCGCCCCTCGCCTCTCGCCTGGCGGGCCTCACCCCTCGCCTCGCACGCCTCTCGCACTGCTAGGGTTTCGCCCGCATGAGTGAGGTAATTGAGATGTAAATTATTGTTACAAGATTTGAAGGTACTGCTTACAGATCCATAGCTATAGCCCATCTTTACAAAGGGATCAGCTTGGGTCCGATGGGCATCGGAACTTATTTGGTTCCGATGGGTAGGAGTGCCGTTCGATTATAATTTTCAACTTTTTCGCTTGATTAACGGATACCTTCCTCAGATCCTCTTTTAACCTGTTAGACCCGCACTTTTGTCTCTCCGTCTCCCCTGAAATTTTCTTTTCTCCTAGTCCGTTTTTCCTCGATTGTTACTTTTCATTTCTCGGGCAACTCTGCCTTACTGAGGGAGGTCCATACTGCTCCGCTGCCCTCATCGAACCAACCGGCCACGCTCTATTCGTGCTTCCCCTCTTCGATTCCTACTTCATTGACCCCTGCCACAACAATAATGGCGTCCGCAACCCCTCCACCCCGCATCTCCCTTCGATTCGTGCCATGTGTCGCCCCCGGTTCCTCCTATTTGCGTAGGTCATCAATTTTTTTTTTTTTTTTAGGATTCTATTTAGTGCTATTTTATCTAGTTCTCAATTTCATTTATTTTCCTTTGCATTCAGCTCCTGGTGAATTAAGAGGATATTTGCTTGTGCATGATAGAAGGTCAGGGTTATGTTGTAACTTGTAACTCTGTAAATATTTAATTTATTATACTTTCAAAAAGAAATGAACTTGGTGCTTTAGTTGATTAATTGAGACCAAATGTTTGGTTATTTCATTTATTCTGGGATAATGGAGATTTTTTTTTTTAAGAAAAGGCATAAAGTGCCTGTTTCTTAAGAAACATAGAGTCATACAATAGTTCAAGAGTTTGCTCAGTAGCTAAATGAGCAGAAAAGCAAGAAATCATATCAAAATACCTCGACTGGCTTTGGTGCGGCTTAAGTGGCAACTGGTGCCTCTGGTGCATCCCCAGTTGCGACAGGTTCAACCGTGGCATGAGCTGGTGCCTTGGGATCTGCCTTGACTGGCTTAGTGGCGACTACCTTGGGATCAGATTCGACGAAGTTCATCAGCTATTGAGCGGATAGTCAGGAGGTAATCGTGACAACTCATGCCCTTTTTGGTGGTGTTGAGAAGTTTCCGACGAAGTTCAGTCAACCTTGCTCTTGAGGTAGCAGAGAAGGTGCTGTGAAGAGTAGTCCAGAGATCAAAAGAGGAAGAGTAGTCCAGAGGTCAACCTTTCAGACAAAGAAGATCGCAACCAACCGAGCAGGATTTGATCTTGTTGGTTGTTCTGAGCCGATTGAGAATTGGTGACATAGTTGTATAAACCATAGCCATGAAGTGAATTCTTTATTTTATTGATTCTCATTTCATTGATTTATTACACAGTGCCTACTGTTACATATATAGGGAAGTATAGAGAAGTTTCTAGAGAAGAGAGTCATTCCAAATACAGCTCATAGTAATCAGAGAATATATCAGAGTCTCAGAGGCCGTTGTATTTGTTGTTATGCATCTTCATCAATCTCCAGTGTCACATGAAATGGAGGGTCTTGTTGGATGTTGTATAATAGGGTTATTTGGGACTGCTATGCTAGAAAATTGGTGCGGTTGAGCTTGGTAGAAATGGGGATGCTAAGAAAAATTAGGGATCAGAAGGATTGAGAGGAGGAGGTTGAGAGATGGTATTTTCAGGCTCCGACTTGGTAGCTCTGATACAATGAAATGGTAGAAGTTCAGTTTAGAGAATAAGAGAGACACTTGTAAAATTGTTTTCATTCATTCATTTTTGTAATTGTGTTTACAAGATTGTATTTCCTATCTTTATATAGCAAGGCTAAGTTACTGTGAAATGTAAATTACATTTATCTCTAGTGAATTTAGATGCGCCAGTATAGAGGTGAGCTGTCCAAACAGAGAGCATCTTCTCTGATGGTTTTCTGAGCAATCCGTTATGTATGATGAAGGTGCTGTCCATTGATTGGAATAATGGATGAGTCCATTTGTAGTCTATCAGTATCCGATGCGTCCTCAGTGATGGTAGGTTCATGGGCAGCTGGGACTTCAAGCCAGACATATATCATGAAGCCACATAGACCACCGCACATAATAAGCAAAATTATTTTATCGAGTGGGAAGAAATTATCTACATGCATGAAAAAAGAAACATGCAAGTCAAAATGCTCTATAAAAAGAAACCATTTAAAATTCGGCTTCTCTCTGCTAAACATGTTAGTATTACATGTTAGTGTTACTAACCTGAAGGAAAACGAACATCATCCCAATGGTAATAACAGCAAGCAAGTGTCCTTTCATACAGGGGCGGAGCCAGACTTTCAGACTATGAGGGTCAAACGTGAATGGGAGTCAAGCATATAAAAATTTTATACTACGAATGGAGGTCAATTTCCCATTATCCATAATATTTTAGTTTAACAATATTAAAATAAGATATGAATACAAAAAACATTAAAAATGAATGGGGATCAATTCATTGTACGTGGATTCGCCACTGCTTTCATATACCTGAACTCGAGATCGAGCATGGATATGATTTTGGGGCAAAATGGGTAAATTGTCGGGTTTAGGACGACCACCGAGGAAATAAAAGCCTGTCAATACCATAAAATTTAAGGTATTGTGAAATTACAAACACTATAAATGTAACAATTTAATTGATATTAAGATGTGACAAATTATTTACCCTTGGTGAAAGAACATGTCAATCCTACCGCAAAGCACATCACGGCTGTAAACACACCTAGTGAGAATAGTCTGACCGGGTGGAACTGGTAAAAAGTATATATGTGACACATCACTGTGTGTAACATATTTTCGGACAAAAATTCAACATATTAAAAACCAGATAAAATTATACAAACTTGAACAAATTAAATGTAACTAATTGGAGTACTTTTTTCTTTTCTTTTCATTTTATGTGACTTCTGTGGGTAGATGGAAAGAACAATAAAATGTGTGGTTTTCTTCACAACGTAGCAATAACGTCTTTTTAACTATCATTAACTGGAATAATATAAATTCGATGTGTGTATATATATACTATTACACCTTACAAATTTTCAAAAAATGAAGCAAAATTTTGAAATTTCATACCAGTAAAGGGAAGAATTAGAGCACAAATATAAAACACCAGACAGAGTTGAATCGAAACCAAAAAGTTAGCAACCGGTCGAACGTAAACGATTATCGACGCCACCAAAACTGTGAGAACCACTTGGAATGTCAGGCTGGAAAACACTTTTCGAAGGAATACCCACCTCCAATCTGATGTGCATGTGCATTCAGTTGATGTGTGTTATTTTGAGAGATGCAAAATCTGAGGAGAATCGATTTTTCTTATTTTTGAACATTCTGATTTTTACAGTGGAGATGTTTCTCTTTTGTATTACATTTGCTCCAACGGTTAGAATTTTACCGTTGGTACCTATCCTAGTTACTGTTTGGTACAGCTGTCCTTATTTACACTTTTGCATATATATCCCTAATCTATGATGAATTTAAATTCTGAGATTATTCTTCAACAATGTGCTAGTCCGAGTATTTTCCCTGTCATTTCCTACTCCATGAGAAGATGGTTAGTTATTTTTTTTAGATTTCTTGTGTTTCTTGATTTTCTCCTTGATCGCTTCTTAGTTGGGTTTGGAGAATTGTTTAAGTTTTTAGTGTCAAGTGAGTAGGGCAGAAGAAGGGCCTTAAAAACGTGACGAGAGAAAACAGAGTGATATTTTAAGATAGATCGATCGGTAATTTCAAGAGGGCAATAAACTTAACAAAAAAGTATAATTAGAAAAATATATTGAATTACAGGTATTAATGAGCAAAAAATATAATTAGAAAAATAGTAAACAAAATGCGAAAATATAGATTTCCTAAGAATAACTAGTTCATAAATTAACAAAAAAAATTATAAAAAATTAATTACTATTTATTTATGCCGTTAACTTAGATGACAAAAATATAATACAAAATTACAAACCCTAAAATTAATAGAGTTCGAAATTTAAAAATATAAGAAGAATGCTTTGCCTTTGTGGAATTTGAATCCAGTACTTCTTCCATTAAGACCCCCCCCCTCTCTCTCTCTCTCTCTCCTTTCCCTTGAAATTGTTGTCTTTTTTTCAACAAGCTTTGCTTCCCGTCTCTAGGGTTGCACAAAAAATTCATAGTTCGTAATTCGATTCGAGTTTGATTCGAAAAAGTTCGTAAAAGATTCGATTCGTAATTGAGTTCGTTCGAAATTATTTCAAACCAAACTTAGTTCGAAATTAGTTTAAACCAAACTCAAACTGGACCCAACCTTAGTTCGAAATTAACTCAAACGTGAACCGTTAATTTCCGCTGATAATGAACTTTAATTTTATTTAGGATAATATTTGGATTTGTAATAATTTTAAAACTTTGGTAATTGTTCTGTACTTCTATTGGTATTTAAATTGTACTTTGAATATTTTGGATATTTGAAAACTTTGGTCATGTTGCTCCTGTTGGCTATTTGAAAAACTTTGAATTATGTGATTGTACTGAATTTTGATTGATTGTACTAAACTTTGGTGTTTGATATAAATTTTGGTATTTGTAATGAACTTTGATGTAAACTCTGGTGTACTGTGTAATTAGAATTCAGAATGTCTGAGTTTTTATTGAAGTACTATAATTTCGAACTATGGCCCAGCCATAAGTCATAACTCTTAAGTCGTAACAAAGTTCGTAAAAGTTCGAAATTGAGTTCGTAAAAAGTTCGATTTGAAATTGAGTTTGTTCGAAATTAATTCAAACAAAACTTAGTTCGAAATTAATTCAAACCATACTCAAACTGGGAGTAAGTAAAATTCGGTTCGGTTCCTTTGCAGCCCTACCCGTCTCATTCTCAAGGTATTAAATATAATAACTCATGATGAATATTGATATTTTCATATGATCCCTGAATATCTCGAACTCGCATCCTCTGAGATATCTCAAACTTCGAGTGTTTTTCTAGAAAATCTCAACTGTCCAAATACATTCTGCACAAATCTCAAAACACAAACAATACCACTCCTGCGCTATCCCCGAATAGGCACCGTACACGTCGGTCACACAAAAGTTGAGATATCTCAGAGGATACGCACTCGAATATCTCTCTATTTATATTTTTATTAAGGATTAATTACTCATTTATTATCCAAAACTTATTTAATACTTTATTAATCCTAAATACATGAATTTTACTTATACTTATATATATATATAGAGGAGGGATCAAGTTACAACAAAGTTACAACAACCATTTTTTTCATTTTCAAAGTCCAAATCGTCGATCCAAACCGTTCAACGTGATCTCCACAATAAAATGTGCTTGCAGACCAAATTTTACATTTTTTTGAATATTTTTACTATTTATTAAGTATTTTTACTATATATATATATAGAATAGAACTAGGGTGCTCTCGAGTTCACCAAGCCCTTTGTGAACTCAAGTCCAAAACTCATCGGATCGGCTTCAAACGACGAATCCGACCGTTGAAACCTGTCTATCTTACGAGTAATGCGTCTACATACAAAAATTTTAAATTTTGAAATTAATTTTACATAGAGTCAAGTGGTCAAAATTAGATGGTTAATAAATTAATTTTAATGCATTCATTTTTTGATGTTTTTTGACCACTTGACTCTGCAAAATTAATTTTAAAATTTCAAATTTTTGCATGTTGACGCATCACTCGTAAGGTAGAGGGGTTTCAACAGTCGGATTCGTCGTTTGAAGCCGATCCGATGAGTTTTGGACTTGAGTTCACCAAGGGCTTGATGAACTCGAGAGCACCATAGTTCTACTCTATATATATATATATATATATATATATATATATATATATATATATATATATATATATATATATATCTTGACTGAAATAAAGAAACTTTTGACATTTTAAATACCATAATAAGAAATAAGGTGATATTTGATTGCTTATTTTCCTTAAATTTATTAATTTTATATAATTTCTATTCTCATTAGATTGAAATGTATTCCACGAGAAGCACCACTAAAACATCGTCATCTTTTTTGTTTTTGTTCATCAATTTTACATGAGATAATTTAGATAAGAAGCAAACTTATCATGATAAAAGTTCACTATATATGAACAACTCAAAATTATCCATAAAAGTGACTACATAGATAGCTTCTCAGTAGTAATAATATTCTCCAAATTAAAAAAAAACAATAGTAAAACTAAAAAAAAATTTATTATAAAATTTTAACAATGCAAATTTTGTGGCTAGCTAACATATTGGAGGAAACTAAAAGGTATCAGTCTACTATAACATAAGTGTAATTTGTACATGTTGTACATTTGATTTTGTAGGCAAGTTCCGTGTTATCAACCACTTCGATATGAACTTTTATACACTGCTTGTACCTTACACCTGTGGTTTTGTTTGACTGAGTTTCTGTAAGGTCTTGATAAAAGTAATTACTTGTTATTTTGGGTAACTGCTTGTTACCCTTTGCTTTTAAGTTTATTCTCAATTGCAAGAAGTATTATTAGCTTTGATGTAGATGTTGTTATTAATTTATTGATTATTATAGAGTTATAAATTGCAGATAATAGAGTTAATATATTGGTTAACAAAGGAGTTTATATAAAATGTGAACAAATTAAATGTAATTAATTGGAGGCAATACAAGATCCTAACAATTGTTTTTTTATTTTATTTATAACTTATGTGGTAGATCCAAAGAACAATAAACTGTGATTTTCTTCACCATAGAGCAAAATGTCTTTTTTAACTATATCAACTGAAATAATATAAATTCGTATGCTATTACACCTAAGAAAGTATTGATAATCACCATAGCATAAGTAAGACGAGGAATCATGTGCAAAGGAAATGGAGCAAAAGTTTAAAATTTCATATCAGTAAATGGAAGGATAAGAGCACTGAGATAAATTACGAAACACGTTGGCATGGAAAGAAAAAAATGTGCAACTGGTCGAACGTTAATGATTATCCACGCCACCAAAATCGTCAGAATCACTTGGAATTGTAGACTTGAGAGATGTTTTTTTCCTGCACATGCTACGATGGCCACCATTTTTTTCTGGAACGCAGACGTCCATTTCTATAAGTAGCACTGAATTGAAATTCTGGAAATGTAAATGTTTCCTTATAGTATCGTTAACACTGGAGAGATGAAATATACTGAAAGATTAATGTTGGAAAATGGAGACTCCGAGCGGAATTCACATCCTCCCCGGTAGCGTAATAAGGAATCTTTTACAATTACCAGATCTGAACCGTTCTTTTTAACTTGGGACGAATCTCAAAGCCCAATAATACTGCCCCTGCGCTAGTTCAAATCTCAAAGCGGCTGAGAGTCAATCTCAAACCATAAAGTGAATAGAATCTTTGACGATTACCGGATTTGGACCGTTCTTTTTTAACTTGGGACAAATCTCAAAGCCCAATAATACTGCTTCTCCGCTAGTCCGAATCTCAAAGCGGCCGAGAGTTAATCTCAAACCATAAAGCGAAGAGAATCTTTTACAGTAAATAAGTAAATAACTCAACTCAATGACCCTATTTTTTTTTTTTTAAATACCAGTATACCATTTCAACTGGTATAGACTACATTTAAATACACCAATTGGGTTTATATATCCATCAATTCAAAACAGTGAAATTATAAATTATAAATTCTTGATTTATTGATTGTATTATCCATCTATATAAAACAGTGAAATTATACCTATTATTTTTATAGGCATAATATATTTATTACATAAATTATACCTATAATGTTAAGTTAAAGTTTATTTTATTTTCCTAATTGTCAAAAGTATTAAGATAATTTTTTTTTCCAGTCAGCCCTTCCATTTGGATTAGACTAAGCTTAAAATTAGCACAAAATATTGTTTCATAAAATAATAGTTCATAGTTCATGCCTAAACTAATATCAACTGCGACTAAAATTTAAAATCATTGACTCTCGGATTTAATGGAAATCAGATCTACATACAATCGAGACATTTTTATTTTTTTCAAATAATTTGCAAGTATTTCAGAAATATCATTCACAGATAGTTTACAAATAACATTTTTTACTTGAAAATAATTCTTCCTGAAGTTTTTAAAAATATTTACTTCTACCAAATAATATTTTGACAAAAAAATTCACTTCTCGTTTAAAAAAAATCTAATTTAAAAAGAAATATTTTATTTATTGAACTACAAGAATTTGTGGTATTCGTGAGGATAAAAATGACTATTACAACCAATAGAAATTGCTCTTTTTCGAAAATATCACTATTACCGACAGAAGTATCTGCAAGAATGCTAACACTATTAAGCACTTGTATCCTCACGAATACTTACACTTTAAAAAGTTTTCTGAACTAGACAATTTGAGAGTACTAAAATAAAAAATAATGAGCAAATGTGAAATCACGTCCCTCTGAGCTGATGTTAAATTTATTTTATTAAAAAATATCGGCATTAATTCACATATTTCTATAGGTTTATATAAATAAGAAGCCGAGGATATTAATAGATTGTGCTCCTTTGACAGCGTCCTTTCTTCTCATGACACCTCTTTATACTTTTAATGAAAAATTTGCCGTTTACTTAGTACATTACTTAGTATATTAATGAGGTAGGTTTGAATGATTTGATTTGTTGTTTGAAACCGATTCAAGCTTTAAAAGTTATAGAGAAAGAACGTTAGCCAGACTCTACACATACAAAATGTATGAATCCGGCCCAAGACTTTTTTTGGGCCTGAATTTGGTTTCTATTCTGGATCCATAGCCCTTTAAAGAATCTCCAGCTCTGAAACGAATACTAAATTTGTGCTCTGTGGACCCTGCGGTAGGTCACAGGCACCAGGGACCCACCACATCAAAGATTTTCTTTTTTTAATTACGTGGGGTATAAGATTTAAAGATTGTCAGAAACTTGTCACACGGTCAAACTATGTGTCCGTTATCTCTGACCGGAATACTTTTTAATTAATATTTTATTTGCACTAGTTTGAAAAGCAGGAAAGAGAAAAGAAAGGTACTTATCGAGATACGAGAAAGGCCATGTGTCAAAGCGGGGTACCCTCCCCATACGAAGGAATATGAGATGACCCAAATATCTCTTTCTCACTCTTCCCTTACTCCTCTTTCTCTCTCTCACTCGATCTGCTTCTCTCTCTTCGGTTGCGCTGACTAGTGTAAGGTATCCTTTTCTCTCTCTGTAAAAACCCTAGGTGAGGTAACAGTGAGCGACTCACTGTACGGTAAATGCGTTTAGGAATTTTTTTTTTTTGCTCTTTCTTTTAATTTGGTACTGATCCCATATTTTAAGTGAAATCTCTTGCAATTTGTAAAACGGCTGGTGTTTTCCTGGAAATTGGGTAGGGTTTTGTTGAAATCGGTGAAGTCCTTTTTAAGAAAAAAAAGAAAAAGAAAGTCAATGATCATATTTGGGGACTGATCTTTTCTAATTGGTGTAGTCTTGGACCTTCCTGATTTGTTCAGAATTTTAGGAGAGCAGTTGTCCATTGTGGCCGTTGGTAAAACCTAGAATGTAGTCCTAGATATGTGCTGGATTTGTTGTGTCAAGTGCTGGCACTTCCCTGGTTGGTAATTTTGCTGCATTAGTATTCTTATATTTGGAGTTTGCTTAATGAGAATGTAGTCATAAATACGTGTTTTATTCTTTTGACAATAGTACTAAGCTGTTTGCTCATTTCAGTTCGGTACATGAACAAGAATCTTAAATTTATATGACATTCTTGAACAAACTTAAATCTTATTTATTTTGTTTTATAAAAAAGTATTAGAAAGTATTACCTAGCAGAATGATGTTACTTAGTTTGTTTCAGGACAAGTATCTTGTTTACTTGGTCTTTGACATTTTTTCATATATTCATTTTTTATTACATAAAATTTAATATAACTTTTTTGAAATTGCAGTTATCAGTACATTTAAGGAAGTCACTAGTGAATAAGGATCTTTTGTTTTTTGTTATTACCCTGGTAAGATGGACTTGAGAGACCCGACACCAATTTCCTCCATTTCGGCATCCTCTCCATTTGCATCAGCTGCACCTCCCCCACCACCAACCAATCCACCCAGCTCGTCTCCATTTGCTCCCAACCGGAACCCTTCTAGTATCTCACAACCTGTGCAACTCTCTTTCGAATCACATGGCCCAAGTCCGGGAGGTTCACAAACACCTGGGTCACAAACACCCGGGTCACAAACACCGGGTTCTTTCTTCCTCAATAGTCATGGCAATTCAGGTGAACCTATGAAGAAAAAAAGAGGAAGGCCAAGGAAGTATGGTCCTGATGGATGCATGGCTTTGGGTTTGAAGCAGGGATCTTCTGCGCCAGGTGCATATGATGGCCCTGCGAGTGATCCCGCCTTCAAAAAGAAGGGACGACCTCCTGGGTCTGGAAGAAAGAAGCAGCTTGAAGCTCTTGGTAAAAACTTGGAATAAATCATATTTTTTGTTTGAAAATTTTTATTCATACCCTTGAAAAATGAGAAAAATCACATATGCAAATCTAGGACATTAGTGAGTATCGCTTAAACCTCTTCTCCCTTAGTCTCTCTCAAAACATATCTAAGTTCTCACTCTTTTTTTAGTGACTACGGATAACAAGTGAGGAAAAACTAGTAGTTCGGGTTATCCTCTGAAATAAATGTGAGAGGCATAGAGTAATCTTTTGTTGACTTTTGTACAATTATGCATGTTTTCTAGTTTAGGAGGGATGTACATGAAATTTGAACTTCTCCTGGGTGTAGACATGAAAAAAAAACCTAATATTTTTTTTTTTTGTTACGTGAGACTTTGTTTGAGGCTAAAACATATGCAAAGAATGTTCTGTGAAAGAAAATATATATGGTTACTACTGCTAAATACTGCAAGTTGAACAATATTTATTGGTTAATTTATCACCTTACTGTAATAGCCTAAGAAAATATAGTAGGTGGTTATCTCATATTTTGTTTTCTTAATCTGTGTTATTCAGGCTCTTCTGGAGCTGCATTCACACCTCATATTATAACTGTAACACCTGGCGAGGTATGTGGTCCAGATCCTATTTTGTTTCTGTTACCCTCTTTGTGTGACTGTCGAATTTAAGTATGTATCTTTTTATTCGTCTTGCAGGATGTCGCATCCAAAATAATGGCGTTTTCACAACAAGGGCCCCGCACAATCTGTGTTCTTTCTGCCAATGGAGCCATAAGTAATGTTACCTTGCGTCAGCCTGCCACCTCCGGTGGCCTTGTTACCTATGAGGTTCTTATTATTTTTTTTGTTTGTATGGTCACATTGCCAGTATCACTTGTCATGCGTTGCAAGACTAAAAAATCATGTTGTTATATTTATTGATATTTTGAAAATTCTCCTGCAAATGCATTGCGCAGGTAGTACGGTGCCCCTACATTGTAGTAGGTACCACCATGTTCAGTAAAACTTGATACCATTAAGCATTTGTGCTTCTTTCGCATTGAAGGTGTGTTTTAATATTGATGAAACAGGGTCGGTTTGAGATAATATCTCTTTCGGGTTCATTTCTGCTGGCACAAGACGGTGACACACGCAGCCGCACAGGTGGATTGAGTGTGGCATTGGCTGGATCCGATGGTCGTGTGCTTGGCGGATGTGTGGCCGGCATGCTTATGGCTTCTACACCTGTTCAGGTTTCTTTTTCTTTTACAGTTGCTCCGTTTTCCTATCCTAAAATTCATCTTTTTCTTCACTGTTTCTGTGATGGGGGGTTGCAATTACTAAATCAAACTTCTGCAAATTCTAAAAAATATAAAGCATATGCATACTCTTACAACACATATGGAAAAGGGTTAGTTTCACTCAGCTTCATATCCTATTCTGCTCCGTCCACATTCACCGAACTACTATTGTGTGCATTTGGATTTAAAATGAAGATAGTGGCCTAATTAGGATAAAGATCAAAGTTCTAGTGTTGTGGGGTAATAAATCAAAATTGGGTGACCCAAATACGATGGCAGAGTTGACTAACTTTTGGTGCAATTAAACCTGGGATATATCTCTGACCTCTAGAAATGACTTGTAATACTATTGTTTCTCAAAGGACGCACAATAATGAGTGCTTTGTGAATTTAATGAGGGAAAACATGGCAATATCACACATACCGTGTTGATAGTTTTGTATATGGCAAAATCATCAAGTACTGCATTAAAGTTGGTACTAGTATATGACTTATTCATGTTTTATTTTTTTTTTTTCTTGTGTTTAATTATTGCTATACTGGTTCTGAATAAATTTAATAGGTGATGGTGGATTAAAGTTGGTACTGGTGTTCTGACTTATTCATGTTTTATTATTTTTTTCTTGTGTTTAATTATTGCTAAACTAGTCTTCTGACTAAACTTCATAGGTGGTGGTGGGTAGTTTCATAGCTGAAGGAAAGAAGCCAAAACCGAAGCCAGAGCAATTTAGTCGGGAGCCTATGTCGACCCCATCCATGATGAAAACCGGGCCACCTGCACCTCACATGGCGGTCCCCACCATGATGAAAACTGGTCCACCACAACATAACATGGGGGGAATGCCGCCACACATGACTGGCTTCGGTCCTGTTTCAACAGGTAGCAGCCCGCCCTCTGATGTGATGTCAGATGACGATGAGTCCGGATCAGATGACGACTCGGGCAGCCCTGTGGAGCACCATATGGGCCACAATTTTAGCAATTCTGGGGTCCACCATGTCTCGTCCGGTTACAGTCCAATGGGTTGGCCACTTTCTGGGGCAAACCAGACCAGACATGAGTCTGATGTGAAGATGATGTCGAAGTAATTAGCTAGATTAGGTTGACCATATGTAGTTTGTTGTGTTATTTCTGAGGCAGGTATTGCTCAGAGTCAAGAGTTCAGTTGATTTCTTTATTTAAATTTCTAATTATTCTGTTGGTGTAGTTTTCTAATTAAACTCTAGTTGATGAGACATTGTGTTTGAAGCTATTGTCGTTAGTGGCTACACTAAATATCATTACTAAATAACTATTTGGTTTAAATATTTTTCAACTGTTATAATGTCCTCTTTATTACAACCGTCGTTCATAATTTGGGGTCAGATATACGAGTCTGGATCCCCTAAAGTAACCCAATTTTTGAGTTTAGACGTGTACGGTGCCTATTCGGTGGTAGCGCAGGGGGCCAGTATTATTTGTGGGGTCCAGGCTCTTTAAGATTCGTGTTAGAGCATCTTGGACGGTTTGGATCAAAACTCAAAAATTGGGTTAATGCACTGGATCTGAATTCCAGATATACTGCCTTGTGGGTCTTTTATCCAGCGCAAATTTTACCATTGAACCTATGTCAGTGGTGTGCGCAATGTTTTCGGCTTTCTGCCAGCCAGTGTTACCCACAAGGGATACATGTAGAAGCGCTATAATAGGAACTTGATCTTGAGAATGTTTATTCTATAATACATTCTCGTATAGACCAGGTAAATCAAGATAAATTTGTAATGAAAGAACTAATTAAATACTTAGCCAGCCAAGGGCACATTCTGTTAAAACAAACTTGTATCCTGAGAACAAATCTCGGTATTATGCTCAGTGCAATCTAAATTAATATTTATCCAACGAACTTTTAACTTATTATTTACACAGTATTGTCTGGCGCAAATCAAATAATAAGCAAGAATTAAGGATGTCTAATCTATAACAGTTGGGACAACAAAACAAGGATATTAATAACAAAAACAAGTCTTATGAGCAGAATTGATTGAAACAACTAAGGTGCAACAAAATTCAGCACCTAATCTCGTATGACCCGGCTTTAGTTATGTAACGAACCCATTCCACTGTGTTGTATCCACTCTTCTCCCACACCTGGAAATAGCAAGTAAATGTTACAACTTTGTTGTTTTTGAGAGACTCGGTTGAAATAGAGGGTTGTTTACTGTGAGTAAATGGGATCCAAGTTATGAGCTTATTGACAATGGTTCTATGCCACTCAGTTGCAGTATCATACATGCTAAGCAATCATAGTAGTACAAGTTTGAACAGTTGAACAATTCCATTCTAAGATTGGGTTGAGACATCATATTAAAGAAAGATGGCTGCATATACCTTAAGAAATCTGACACGCAATCCTGATGCAGTAAACATAGGGACCTGCAGATGAAAATAATCTTATTAGTTGAATTAAAGGAGTCAAAGGTTACAAAATACAACAAAACACTGCTCAAGTAGATAAACAGGAAACTTCATTTTTGTTTGGGTCAGGTCACACATATACCAAATCTGAAGAAATATATTAAATTATTAATGATATCTTGGCAATATTTTGCCAATAAAGTATCGAAGTTCCCAGAAAGTAATGTATTATCATGCATAGTATGCTCTCCTATTCATTGCCAAAATTGTCTCCTGAATTATCATGCATAATAATTCTATTGTGAAAGCATTATTATTTTAAACAAGTATTCATGAAATGCATCCTTCTAATTATTAAGGAAAAACAGATAATCAAGCTTCTTTTACGATTACAACAAATCTAAGGGAAAGTATCAGTATCAACCCACTAGAACACCCTGCAGGCATCCCTAAACTTGAATGGGATCACCATTACAAACATAATACTTTTGTTGACAATTATAAATATAATAATGATACCTGAAATTCCATTTGAATGGGAGGCCTAGTTACTGCCTTCTTATCACCCATTGTAGATATCAACTCAACCTCGGCATTCATTGTTGCCTCTGTTTGTCCTGGAAACTTCCTTATCCTGCAATTTCATAAGCTATTTGATTTTTGTAGTTCAAATCTACCGGTTTGTGCACATTTTTCACCATTTATAGGAAAAGAAATAAATAAGGACAGGCAGCAATTTCCATAACCCATCTTAGAATTTTGATCCAACCCTATTGCCTAGAACCCATCTTAGAATTTTTTATCTAACCCTACTGCCTACGCTTCGACTCATTGTGTTAGTTCATTTAGGTTTTGTCAAGTGATAACAAACAAAAATAGTTAAGCGAGAATATACGTTAATCTGTAGTTCAGGCCTACAGAATTGCGTAAATGAAACTTCACAAATACTACTCAACATTTCTCACACTTTTTCACCTATAACATGATATTGTGTTAAAGGTTAATTCAAGCAAAATTTTAAGTTATATTATCAACTCATCCATATCCTCTTCAAACTAATTTAACTAAATGTATTATGTAAAGTTGAACCCCCAACAACTAATACACGGTTGGTTTGTTAAGTTCAATTTGGGTTGGCCTGCATGACTGTCGATGGCAAACATACAGGTCACTGCCATTTGCTAACAAAACATGCAGTTTCCATCAAATCGTCCTAACAGTCAAATGTCATATGAAAAGCCTGGAAATTACAAATAGTCTACCGTACATATAATGCAGGACTATGCAAACGCGTCTAAAGTACGGGTCGATACTACAAAAAAAGCCCATAAATAACCAACTTACTTCCAAACCAAACAATCAATGGAAGCATTGTATTTTGCTTTGCCAGTTGTTACTTGAAAACTAGTTTTTGCAGTTTGCTTAGGAACTGGGACCTTCACCACCACTCCCAGAGCAAACATTTTTGCACCATATGAGCTCTTCACCTGTAAATTAGAGATTATATAAATACTTTCATGAAAATAAAAAGAAAAGAAATATACAGCTCAATACTTTTGTGGAATATAGAGAGATGGTTAACATACATTGACATTGACCTCTATGCGTGTTCTGCCCAATTCTTTGAACGTTGGCAATACTCTGAATGGGAGGTTTACCCCCTCTGTTATACGGTACCTAAAAGAAGTATAAAGTTTAACACCAAACTGCATATTAATCGCAATGCAGTTGTAAGAACATCATGTTGTAAATGATAGTTCATAGAAATGGAGTTACTTCATCAATTCAAATTCACCATCAGGAGGCACGAAGCTGACAGTCTTCTCAGAATTGAACCTCGTCAGGTTTACACATTGGTGAAAAGTCACATCATCAAGTTCGATCGTCTTCCCACTAAAATGGAGAAACAAAGCAAGCTTATCATAAAAAAAATTGTTAGATCATGAAGCTCTGCTAGTTACGTATTGAGTATACACTTTAATTTGCAAAATATGCAAAGCCTGCAGACAACACAATACTTTAAAGAGAAAATAATACATTCTGCAGCTGAGTTAAAGATCCACATGACACCCGCCAACTTTTATTTACAAAACCAATGATACAAAACACATTGTATTTGCAGAAGGCCAATGACACATATGACAACTAATTACATGTTGAAATTTAAATGTATTGAACAAAGCCATTGCCCTTAAATCAATTATATCCAACAAAGTTGCACCAAAACACACGCCAGCTCTTATTTCCAAATCAGAACAACAAAACACATTGTAATGCAAAAGGTCCAACTACTTGATTCTGAAACTTTAAAAGGAATTGGACAAAGAGATTGCCTTTAAATCAATAATATCCTATAAAAATCTTCAACAAAATAAAAAAAATCCTTGCCCTGATCTCCTTAATGGAACAAAAAAATGAAATACATTCGTCCAAGAAAAGGTAACTATATTCTTCAACATTGTTCATTTCAGTTTGAAAATGATTGGGTTTGCAAATAAGAAATCTTGTTTATTTTTTGCCACTGGAAAGAAATGGTCATTGTTTTGTGGAAAAGCAATATGCAAATTGGCATGCAAATGGTGAATTACTTAAGAAAGCTTTTCCAAAAGGTATTTAATGAATATAAATAATCTTGCACCTTCTAGAAGGCCTGGCTTTGAGTTGGGATTCCTTTTCCAAGCCAATTTTGTCATTTAACCCTAGCTTCAAGTCAGGCATTCCCGAAAGAAAGCACTTCATGAGAATTTTTCCCGTCACATCACACCTTAGTACGTTGCCTTTAACATTGAAGATAAAATGATTAAACAGACAATCAGTTAATTTTATTCCAGAAGCTAAACTGGCAACTTATTGTATTATTCAACTTGGGATGCTTAAAAAATAAAAGATCCATGTGTTCACAACTCCAGTTTGACAAACTAAACTATAAATGAAAATCATCTTCCAACAAATCTAGGGTCTATGATAATGGGTAAAAACTTACCTTTAGAGGACATGAGAAGATTAACACTTTCAACTATGTCCAAGAACACCTAAAATTATCTTACAGTTAGCATTCTTTCATTGACAATTTGCTGTTAATAAACTGGAAAACAAATCCGAGGGATAAAACAAGATCACCTCATTTTTCTTATAATGAAGACCCTCACGTCTCCAGCCAACAGCTCCGGTAACTTGTAGTGTAGCATTTGGGACTGGCTTTTCTGATGCCTTGGTTAAAAGAAAAGTAGGAAGAGAAGATACTAGAAGTTGAGAAGTTTGACAATTTCAACTTAAATAAATCACAAACTGCAACTAAAAGGTGCTTTTAATTACCTTGGAAGAAAATGGAGACCGGATCCCTTCTTGCGTGATATACAGCTTCAAAATTTCAGGCGAAAGGTTCTGGGGGTAGCCAAAATCCATGATTTCTGCAAATTGAGGGAGAAAAAGGGAACATAGAAAAACAATTGTACACAAGAATCTACATAAAGGAAAATTTGATAAAGATACATAAATTATTAGGTTATCGCTTCATTCTTGTTTTGCTCCCTAGGTTTATTGATTGTACCTTCTTTGGTCCTTAAAACTTCACTTTTTGCATAATTTTGATTCTGCCTCTATTTACCTCATGCTCATTTTAAACTAAAGATGCCACAGCATAAAAAAACAATAGCAGCTTTTCTGAACCAAAATAGAAATCTTTAAGCTTCTGGGACAAAAGTAGGAATTCATTGCCTTTAGGAACCCAATGCGATTAGAAGTTAATACTCAATATTGCGTTAATGATATTTCCAAAGTAGGAGATATGGAAAAGTAAAGGAACAAAAATGTTCAAGTTTGTGAGTGTGCGAAGTGCGAAGTGCAGGATTATACCGTCAAGTAGCTCATAAATGAGAACAAAATTATTTCTGATAGCATCCTCATCAAAGTTGCCGCCAAAGTAAGACTTAAATAGAACAACAGCCTGCTCAGAGAAAAGAGCAACATGCATTGATACCAATGTTTAGGAAGTTTATGTAATGAGGAGTAGATCTATATACGGACAAGCATAGGCCTGTGCCCAGGCTTAAGTTCGGAAAAGGCTATATATGGCTTTAATTTTTTATCTGAAATTAAGCACAAATTGTAAAGGTGCCTAGTCTTCAACATACAGTAACAAGGAAGAGGAAATCTTTTTGTCTTATAATTTTGGTAATATTAGCTCTTTGTGCCCATGCTTGTGTTACTGTCTGCATCAACCAGTGTATGTAACAAAACATTATAGTACCACCGGTTCTAGTATGGTAAGAACAGGTAGTGGCCGGGACAGGTCTGGTCCTTGCAAGAACCAATTAATATATACAAAACCTACATTCTCCAAGTACTGATTTGTTCATAAATAGTGATCTTAGAGTTAACAGTTGCAATAGGCAAGCATGTGGAGACCTTAGGTATTGCAAACTATTTTCTTTCCATCAATCTA
Organism: Carex parvula; assembly: GCA_025461045.1. Taxonomy (NCBI): domain Eukaryota; kingdom Viridiplantae; phylum Streptophyta; class Magnoliopsida; order Poales; family Cyperaceae; genus Carex; species Carex parvula. Next base: position 2,332,061 of record JAJGRW010001303.1, on the reverse strand, counting down.
TTCTTTCTTCTTCAAAAAAAAATCTATTCTTTCTTTTTTATTATTATCAATATTTTTCCGCTTTTAATAGTTTTATTACCCGATCCAATAAAACCATTCTGGTACTGCAAGTATATACACCTTAATAGGACGTGACAATATGGTTTTCATACCACACACTGTAGCATGAGAAAGGAGATATACCTCGACCACGAATTTGAACGCAGAGGCAGCATTAGCATTGCTACTGACAACAATCACAATATACACATTACTAATTCTCATATAGAGAAAGGAGCATCCCCCGATCTGACGAACAGGACACGTTCCCATTTCCTTTGTTTGCATTATATGCGTTCTGAATGCATCGACCATGTTACCTCTGGAAGCACAAATCATGACCAATTATCAGATGTATTGCGTGATTTAAAACCAATCAGATCTAACTCAAATCTACTTGCATTTGCTCTTAAGCGGAGAAAATTATGGAAGGACAGTACATAGAATTGCAGATCGTAGTAAATAAGAAATGATCCGGAAACTGTAACTATTTATCTTTTCCAAATCGAACCAAATATTCAGTTATTGATTAAATTTTTAATTATAACAACGGAACTAACTCTCTTACCCGACATCGTCCCGATAAAGGCGATTGATTAGAACATCGCCACGGAGATTTAGAAAATATATGGCTGATGCCGCCACCGGCATCTCTTCTCCTAATTAGAAACCCTACAGCACTTAGCGATCGTTTCTTGTTGGATCGAGCTAGGGTATCTCCTCCTTGTACAGAGAAAATTGGGGAAGGGAGAGAGGGGAGGGTGTTGACTGGAGTAGAAGGTTCTTCGTTCCGACCAAAGGCTCGAAATAATTCAAAGAAAAAATTTCGTGCGCTCGGCGTAGATGTGGTGCACGGACATCATGAATAATACAATTACTTTTTGTGGGGCCCTTCTTCTACCGAGGGCCGAGGCTGATAAGTAGCTACAGTCGACCAGGATTATCTTTTGGACTTGAGAGTAGGTCCGATGGGCATCGGACCTACCTCGGTTCGATGGGTTTAATCACCATCGATTTACTTTTAGATTTGTGCGAAATGCTTTAAACCCGTGCGTATTTGTTTCAATTTCGTGCGCACAAATTTGTACTAGATTGTACGGTCAGCGTGGCGTTGAACCTAAAAGTAGGTCCGATGCCCATCGGACCTACTCCGTTCTCTATCTTTTGACGTCACGACACTGCTTTTCAAAACCTTCGCCGTTCTAACATATGTCACGAATATTGAAATATTTCTACTCCAGTAAATGACAAACTCAACATTTCTAAGGGTAGAGGGTAGAAATATTTCTACTACTCATATATTAAATAAAAGATAGAAAGTAACGTTATATCTTGCAACAGAAGTCTTTTGAATAGAAACAATTTTTCAAATTTATAAGTTCACCAATTTAAAGCGCATCTCTTTTGATCACGGATTGAAAATTATATCTTTTTTATTTTTGAAAATTATATCTTTTCAAATTTATAAGTTCACCAATTTAAAGCGCATCTCTTTTCGGATAATTGTAAAATTATATCTTTTTATTTTTTAATAATGAGTACGGGTGGAGGTATTTTCATACCCATATCCATTAAAATTGACTTTCCCTATACCGTACCTATACCCATTAAAAATTAATCTTACTCTACCTTATCCTTACTCGTTAATATTATCGGGTAACGAAACGGTAGCGTATGAATAAAGAATAATACTAATATAATAATTAGTTTTATTATATTTTACAAATTAAATATAAAAAAACTCATTCATTTCACACATATGTAATTACATTTCTAATAAAAAATAAAAATGAATGTGCAATCAATTCCAACTAAATTGTTTTTCTACAAAAGAAGAAAATTCAAAAACACGAATACATATTTAGGTGGGTTAGAAATTGAATTGAATATATATTTAGATTTTATAATTACCCTATAGGTAACGGGTACGAAATAGTCTTACCCATATCCTTACCTATTTGGTTAACAAAAAAAATTTATCTATACCTATACCCAATAAGCTAACGAAAAAAAACCTTACGCATACCCGCTTTATCAAATACGATACGGGTCAGGTAAACGACTAAAAAGATACCATTGACAACCCTAGATATGGATAATAGATACGGATTAGATATTAAACGGATACAAATATGGATATAATTCGAATACGGATACTATAATAAAATTAACTTGTTATACAACAAATTTATTTTCTCATTAGAAAACAAAAAATATCATTAATTAAAAAAATATATATATATATATATATAATTCAAATATTCTATTATTATGATGAACAAAATAATTTTTCTCATGATAAACTTAGGTTTTAATGTTTTCGTCAGGAATCAATATTCTAGATAATTTGGGACAAATAAGATAAGAAGTCTGAGGATCAGGAAATAAAATGAACCGTCAGTGGGTAGCGTCAATATAAATTTTCGTCCAGTGCTTTGCGGATATCCGAATATTTAAAAAATATGGATATTATAATTATCTGTATCCGTATCTGCTTTTAAAATTGAAACCATATCTGTATCCGTAAAACTCATATCTGTACCCACAAATTATTTGTATCTGAATATCCGAATTCGCAAAATTACAAATACGAATCCGGATTCAAACATATAATATCCGAACCGTTTGCACCCTATTGAAAATAAACTACGATTTGTTGAGTCTACATCTCTAATTAATCCACTGTCTAAGTGTCAAACGCTTCGAGTTTTCAATTATATGAATTTAATTCTCGAGAATGAAAATATTAAGATTGAGATATATACAATACTTTATTAGATTCCTAACATATAAGAAATTTTCTAATAACATTTAATCTAAATTTGATATCTTAGGAATTCAATTTACATACAAAATGAACAATTAATATGACAGAAAAAATGAGGAGCATACTCTACGTAGTCGCGTCCGTGTTAAATTTAAATCACGACTCAGTCTGCTCAGGTACCCGAAATTTTTATAATAGAAAATAAATAAATAAATATCGACATTGAAGAACGATTTGACAGAAATTCGAGATCTAACAAAGACGTTATGAACCATTACGGTCATATTAGCACCTAACTACCTGCGTTAGTATAATAAAAATACGGACCGTTATGGTCTATAACGGCTAGGGACGCACTGAAAAGAAAAAAAAAAAAAAAACTAGGCCGTTATGGTCCATAACGTCTAGCTACAGTGATTTTTTTTTTAAAAATGGCAAACCGAAGCAAACAAGCAAGCAAAAACAAAAAACACTGTAGCTAGACGTTACGGACCATAATGTCCAGCTCTACGTTGCACGGATACGCCTAAATAGGCCAAGTATCGGTATCGGACACGTATCGGATACCGATACGCGCCCGATACGGCACCGATACGTATCCGATACGCCAGCTGGCGTATCCGCCTACGTGGCGTATCCTTACTCAGCCGATACGGTCTCCGATACTCCGTTGACACGCCTGGATACGCCTAGAAACCCCTGGATACGCGTGGATACGCCTGGACCCGTGAGCCGCGCCCGCCCGCACCCGTGAGCCGCGCGCCAGTGAGCCTCTCCGCACCCGTGAGCCGCGCGCCAGTGAGCCTCTCCGCACCCGTGAGCCGCGCGTGGACCAGCGCATATTTTCTGCGTGAAGCGGGAATCGAACCCGGGCCATTGGTGTGAGGGTCAAAATCTTTGGCCACTACACCAAGTTTCACTTGTGATATATTGTAGTAACTATTATATTTATTATAGTCTTATGATATACTTTATTTTTTATACAAATTTGATTTAAGTTATTATTACAATATAAAAAATAATATATATAATAAACGTATCGTATCCTTAATTTTTGAAAATTGTCGTATCGCCGTATCCGTATTGTATCCGATACGATACCCGTACCCGTATCCATGCAACATAGGTCCAGCTACGGTGTTTTTTTATAATTAGATATCATTAGTGATCAAATTAACTGGACGTTATGGACCATAACGTCTTTGTTATATCTCAAATTTCCGTCAAATCGTTCTTTAATTTCGATATTTTTTTATTTTATTTTCTATTAATAAAAATTTCGGGCTCAAGTACTCCTGCCCGTCATGGTTCAGAACGTGGGTGTGTGAGGATCCAGTACAACCCGGGAGGACCCTCTCACGTTCTCCTGTGTCTTGCCCTCCCAAAAATTAAATCCTCGTGATAAACCGAGTTGATTTTAGCAACAATTAAGGAAGATGTGGTGCATACTGTAATCCTTAATCTATGCATAAATCGGCCTCTCTTGTATATATATCAGATTCATTTTTTTTATTTCACATATTCAGTTTTTTTACTTAAATTTATTGTAAAAACAATAAGGATGAAAATTGGGAGACGTAGATGGAGTCTGTTAGCATTAATACAATGAGAGGTGAAAGGTATATTTAATATTAGTCTCAAGCGATTTATTGTTTTATTTTCCTTTGCATAGATACTTAGCACTTAAAAAAAATTACCTGTCCAAAATTTCTTAAAAATAAAAGATTTTTATAATGGAAATTGCTAATATGCTATGCATAGCATAGAGGGCCTCCGTGCTACGGCTCAATATTTGAGTATTCAAAATCCTAACGGTCGATCCGAACCGTTCAACATGATCTCCATATGAATATGTACTTGCAAACTAAATTTTACATTTTTTAGAATTTTCTTACTATTTTTTTAGATAGGTAGAAAATCACTTGATCTGAAAATTTGTACCATTCAGATCAAGTGATTTTCTACCCATCTAAAATAATAGTAAAAAAATTCTAAAAAATGTAAAATTTGGTTTGCAAGTACATATTCATTTGAAGATCATGTTGAACGGCTCATTTTGAAAACTCAAATATTGAACAGTAGCACGGAGGCCCTCTATATTATGCATAGCACCGTACAACTCCTTTTATAATATCATCTTATTTTGAAAAGTTTCAACTTTTATTTCAACAAACCTTTTCACTTAGAATAATAAAACCATCAGTTTTTTTGTCTGATGGACATAATATATAAAGGAAAATATAAACAAAACAAAATCTAGTAATTTAAAATAATACTATGTGACCCTATTCAGTCATTCGAAGCTAAGACTCGGTTTTAATTGATAATGATTTGATTCGTTCGAAAAAATACTTATTTTTTTTTCAAAATTTTTTTTTCTCTAAAAAAACAGTCTAGTATATTTTCAAAAACAAATTCTCCATGAACTTTTAAGCAAAAAATATAAATCCATTACTAAATGAGAGAAAAGAGTTTTTTTTTTCTGGCAAAGGAAATTTTAGTTAGCCTGTTTTTGTGTTTTGCTGATTTGATCGGACAAAAGGAAGATACCATGTCCCGTGGTCCTGGAGCATGGTTTCACGAAGCTACCGCGTAACTGACATTGGGACCCAATTCAGGCACACCTGACGTTATGGTCGTCTCTGTGACTCTCTTCGTCCATTCTCTACCCACTGGCGCTGGGCCCACCAAAAAGAACAAACTGATACAATACGAGCAGCTAGAGCTTATGCTCTCTCCTTGCGCAGTTGCGCATCACAGACCTAGGTGATAAACATCAGCTTTCGCGTGCTATTTATTTCTCAAATTATTCCCCTTTTATTTAATTGTTACTTGCGTACACCTCCTTTTGTTCTTATCGGATCGAATTTTTCAGTGTTTGAATCCCCTATAGTTTCTCTCATGGCGACTCAACTAGCAAATGGCAACGATGCTGATCAGGTACTTCCACCAAGAAGTTTAAAAATTAACTCGATTTTTAATTGGTTTTGCTTATTACCTTCTTTGTTTTGCTTATTACCTTCTGTGCGGATTGATTTCTTGCTCAAATCAGGGACATTAGCCTAAGTTTTGTTGACTGGCTGCTCATTTTGTACCAGATAACACCCTTTTTATATAAATGTAACTATAATTATATGTATCTTTGCTCATTTGTAGGTTTTGGTAGAAGAAAAAGGTTTTGCAAGGACATTAATTCTAAACAGGCCTCGGCAACTGAATGCACTTTCCTATACAATGGTATTATCAGTATCTAAGAACAATCCTTCTCCAAATAACAGTCTGTCACCTTTTAATATTTGCAAATTTCTTCTCAGATTACTCTGTTGTTGAAGAATTTCAAGGCCTTTGAAGAGGATCCAAATGTAAAGGTTTTAATATTGAAGGTAATATATATTGCCCTTTCAGCTTGTCTTTTCTTAATCATCTTCTGATATATAGTGGGGTTTCTTCTTTTCTTTATTTATTACAACTGCGTACTTGGTTTTAGGGTAAAGGAAGGGCATTTTGTGCTGGAGGTGACGTGGCAGCAGTTGCACGTGGTATTTATTTGAGTAATTGGTTTAATATATTGACTAACAAACTATATTTCATAACTTCTAATGTGCCTTTTGGCCTTTGTACAGCTGATTGGACTGTTGGGGCTGATTTTTTCAGGGATGAATTTACATTAAATTACATAATTGCTACTTGCAGCAAACCTCAGGTAGGATAGGCTTTTTGCAAAAACATCTCCTATTGTACCTTTAATTATGTTAATGCTATCATTGCTATAGTTGCATTTCTAAAGGTATCTCTTCTTGATGGGATTTGCATGGGAGGTGGAGCAGGTGTGTCTATCCACGGGAAATTTCGAGTTGTTACAGAGAAAACAGTAAGAATTTCTTTTTCATCTATTGTATTAGATATTTTGATAAAAACGTAGTTTCTCTCTGTTTTTCAAGGTTGGGCTGATGTTGCAAAGTATAATTTAGTAGTTTTATCATGTGTTTACAATACTGCCTGGGACAAGGGCACCTATGAATTCGAGTTTGTACCTGAATATGTTTAATGTAACTAATAATGGAGTGTTCCCATAGAGATGGCATATATTAGAACCAACTGACATCTAGCTGGTAAGTTACCAATAAGCCAGCACAGGAAAGAGCTAACATATTGACGAAATTGCAGAGCAAACTCTACTCCTCTTAGCACAACAATCAATACTGAACACACTCTAATCTATTTTTAAGGTTTTTGCAATGCCTGAGACAGCACTGGGTTTGTTTCCTGATATAGGCGCCTCTTATTTCTTATCAAGGCTCCCTGGTTATTTTGGTAATTTTCTTCTACTTTTGTCCATTTGACAAATAGTAAAATACATTTCCAATCTACATTGGATGTTGGGAATTTTTTTTCTCTTAACTGATTATTTTATTCTATATTTTTTATTTTCAGGTGAGTATGCTGGCCTAGCAGGTGTCAGGCTTGATGGGTCTGAAATGCTAGCATGTGGCCTCGCAACACACTTTGTACATTCGACGGTATGTTCAATTAAAATTAATATTTGGGAGTAGACTGTAATTTTGCCCTAGGCATGTTGTCTTTAATACACAGAAATGGAGTACTTTTGAAAGTTCTCTTTATGTTCACAGAAACTGGCTTCGTTAGAGGAAGCCCTTGCTCAGTCGGCAACCTCTGACCCCTTCACAGTGTGTGGAATCATTGATCAATTTTCTCAAGATGTACCAGTGAAAGAGACTAGTGCTCTTAATAGGTACAGAATCAAACTCCATCACTCTAATAAACTTATCTCTGTAAACATATTTTCTTATGGGCTAATATTTTTGGTAATTTTAGGCTGGAAATTATAAACAAGTGCTTCTCCAAAGGAACAGTGGAAGAAATTTTATCAGCTCTTGTAAGTATTTAAGACTATTTCTTAATGCATTTGAAATCTAACTAATTTCCTTTTTATAATTTGATTTTCTCCATCTTTAAGGAAAAAGAGGCTTTGGAAGTGTCTGACAAATGGCTTCATGCAGCAATTGAGTCACTTAAGAAGGCTTCCCCTACCAGCCTAAAGATATCCCTAAGATCAGTATGTCTCTGCTATAATTTCTAATATTTAAGCTGCCTTCTATATGAATGTAATGGACGCAATCCCTATGAGAGTATGACTTAGGGGCTGAACTTCTTATTTTCTTTGAAAATAAACTTGGATTAAAATGATTATTCTAAGAAGTTGATTTGAATTGTCTTTTTACCTAAATATTTCAGTAAATCAGTATTCAGAAAAAGAAGAAAATAAAGAAAGAACAAGTACAAGAACAGTAACTTCTGTTCCAATGTTCTTAAGATATTCTAATTACTAATTTGAGCAATATTGATCAGCAGTTCGTATTAATTCATCCATTATATATCCATTTTCCGTGGTACTAATTTAACTTATTTTGACGCAGATAAGGGAAGGGAGAATGCAAACTGTTGGCGAGTGCTTGATCAGAGAGTATAGAATGGTCTGCCATGTTTTACGTGGTGATTTCAGCAAGGATTTCTTTGAGGTAAATATAAGTTTTGCAAAGAAAGACATAAATTTTTTTTTTTTTTTATATTCCTATCTAAGCTCCATCCTTTATGTGACAAGAAAATAATATTTGCAATTGTAGGGTTGTCGAGCTATTTTGTTTGACAAGGATAAAAACCCAAAGGTAGAACTATACTTTATTTGTGTTTGACAAGGATATAATCTAACAAATTTTGCATGATTCTGGTGATGCTTCTGAGTACTGTTTGGTTCTTACCCAGAGTAAAGCTAAATTTGAGACAGCTAGAATCAGGTTAGAAAAGTCGGTGCCTTGATGCTCCCTCTATTCAGAGAATCAAATTGTGGGATTAATGAGTTGGGGTGGCACGCATTGGGGAATTTGTGTTTCGCCATGCGTAATTTCTTGCATGTTGGTAACTTAGTTAGTAAATTTAATTACCAGTCCCCTTCTGGGCAAGCATCTGTGAAAAAAAATCAAGCAATAGACATGGTTGTTCTCCAATATATCTTACCTGATCTGTGTTCTCTCTCACTGGTTCTAACCCATCAACCATGATTACTTGCTGGTTCCATCGTTGGGTAGGAATGAAGGAAGAATAAGCCTAATTTCTCAAAAGTTACTCTGCCTTGTGGTGACAAGTTTAATTTGTGATGATTTTTGCAGTGGACTCCATTTAAATTGGAGTTGATTGGTGATCAGGCGGTTGACAAATATTTTTCTAAAATTGAAGATTCGAACTGGGAAGATCTGAAACTTCCATTGGGGCGGCGATCAAATGCTAAGTTTATTTCAAAACTTTGAAAACTGGAGCAAGGGATGCCAGGATGTCATTTAAATAAAACATAAAAACTCTTTATTTTATCAGTCTTGTACTACAAGGGATGGTTCTGTCCTTAATAGTAAAGCCGGATGAAATTAATAAATTGTGATATTTTTACCAGTGACTGACCTCGTCTGTCATAATTTGTGAAGATTATCATTTCATCATTCAATTGTATATAATGTTAATGCACGTCATGGTGGACCCACTAACTTGAACTTTCAAAACTGGTATGTAATAACAAGTCTTCTGATAATTATTCCTTTGAATTAAGAAGAAGAGGAAAGGCTGTTAACATGATTAGTCAACAATCTTATCTGTAACATGATAAGATCCCTGTTTTATTTAAGGCTCACATACTACATAAAATAATGGAAATATAAGCTATAATGAACTCTTAAATTCTCGGAGAAGTAATAGGTACATGGGAGGCCAGCGAATAATTATTGCAGAGAATAATGGGCACACATGCAATTTTTCAAAAACAAATTAAACTCGAGAGGTCAACGATAATTATTGCAGAGAGTAACAGGTATACTAGATATTATACATTATCCTTCATGATATTTAAAGACAATCGGAAATACAAAAATACAGAAATATATTACAAATCAAGATATTTACACGGTTATTACAACTTATAAGTTATAAATACAATAAAACCACAACAAAAGTGGAACAATGTCATGCCCTTCCCTACTATACCTCAATTGTCACAGATACCCTGCGAAATACAAATTACCTCAAGGTGATATTTTATTAAGGACATATGACATTGTCCCGATAGATATATTATGGCCTAGCACAAACTCTTAAAAATTTGCAAACTTACAGCTTTTACAACAAAACATCTGGAATGACACCACCAGGCTTACTGATCGATACAAAGGGTAGAAACTTAGACAATATCAGATGCGGATCTTACTTCTCTTCTCTTTTTAATGGGTCGAAACACAGAGCAAATCCAGAACCAAAATCCACCGCCCTGCTTTTTCTTGTTGTTTGTCTCTCTTGAGGCAACCAAATCAGCCATATACTGAACAACAGCCTATCATATTGTAAAAAAAGAAAGAAATAAATAAATCAAAGTTATAGATTACTGTCTAATTTAATCCTTTTTAAAAATATGAGATTTTATACAGGATGATGATGAGTTGATTATGCAGTTAGTAATTAGAAACTATTTCTAGCCGCCCCAAACAGTACTAATGTAAAAAACTAGGTAATTCAATTTAATGCCCAAAATTTGGAAAAGTAAGATATAATGTGCTAATAACAAGTTTGTCTAATGTAATTTTATAAAGTAGAATACCCAAGTTCAATTATAACACTTTAACGAATACCCTTACAGAAGTTTCTAGATCTGCCTCTATACCAAGGTACACAAACTCGGAGCAAATTAGATAACATTAACAATAATGCGAAATAGAAAAACTTAAATAACAGGAATTCTGAGCAAGATACCAGTATAAATACCTAGGCCAGTACTCAATTCATTGGCTTTATAGTAAGATTTGCTCTGCAATCCAAGGAATATCATACCACTCATACCGGTATCCGGCAAGATTAGCAAGATACCGAGGCAACAAATACTTCAAAAATTCAGGTACTTAATTACAAAAATACTAAAACATATGGTTGATGGTTCATATTGAAACATCCATGGTGATAACTTCAATTGAATAACTTAAGAGAATAAAAATACCTGAGCTCCCAACTTGACAATTTCTCTAGGTGGTACCTCCAGAGGGGTCTCGTCAGCATTAAACATGCGAAGCTTTGACAAAAACCTAAATGAATCAGGCAGAACACTTATCTGATCACTACTGATATCCAGCTCTTCTAGCATCTCAAGATTCCCAATTGACCGAGGCAACATGCGCAAGTCGGCAAAGTTCCTTGACACATTCAATCTCACCAGGCTCGTCACCAAGCAGAGACTCTCAGGTATAGATTCGAGTTCATTAAAGCTCACATCTAATTCCCTCAAACTTGCAAGCGATGACATCGTGGTTGGTAGACTTTTTATTCTATTATAGTGTAGGGTTAGGGTTTGTAATTTCTCAAGCTTGCCGACTGCCTCAGGTAAAGCTTTCAGATGGTTGAAATCTAATCGGAGCTCCATTAAGGAAACACAAGACCCAATAGTGTATGGCAGTTCTTGAAGTTCATTTGTCTCAGCATTTAATCTTTTCAAGTTGATCAAATTACCAATTGAGTCAGGTAGTGTGGAAAACTGGTTTGAGCTGAGGTTAAGGTCAATTAAATTTACAAGTTTGCCAAATGTAGTTGGAAGTGATGCAAGCCTATTTGCATGTAAATCAAGTTCCATCAGGTTGCACAAATCACCAAATGAGTCAGGTAGGTTTATTAACTGGTTTGAGTGCAAATCGAGTTTTATTAGGGACTTGAGGTTGCCAATGGAAGTTGGAAGGACTGTAATTCGGTTTTCTGACAAGTCGAGTTGCGTGGTTTCTTCCAACTTACCAAGTGAGGATGGAAGCCATTCGATCTGGTCAGTTAATTTTCCCCTTAGGTTCAAAACCTGGGTTACTTTTTTGGCCGAGGATTCAATTACACTAGCAACTTGGATTAGACTCAGCTTCTCCGGGTCCCCTGATCCTGCAGTTTTTAATTTGATAGATTAGTAAGTAGGATTAAACTAATAGAGATTATTGATGGTATATTTAGTATGCCTATAGTAACAGTATGAGAGAAGGAAAGAGACTGTATTTTTCACGGAAAAAAAAATGCAATACTACCTCATAAGAGCACTATAATTCAGTTAGCTAATACAATTCGAAAACGTAAAAAAAGAATAACAGGACTGTTCTGTAAATGTACCCTTCTTCTTTTTTTTTTTTTTTTCTGAAGTAGGTCAATACTAACAGGACTGTGCTAAGTCTATGAGTTTATTTATGGTGCTAGATAGTACACTCTTTCTGAGATGAGATGCCTATAAGTCAGTGAAACATACTATTATTTTTGTTGCCTTTTTTTTCATCTAAAAATATATAAATTAAATAATAACAACAACAGAGAGAAATAGCAAAATGCATTTGACGAGAGATTTCTTATTTTATCTCATAGAGAACAGTTGGATATAGTTGAAAAGTACACAATAAGTGCGCACACAACCTTTTGCTACCATATTGAATTTGCATTTTAGCAATTAATCATTAAATTATTAATTTCAGAAGGCATAAATCCTGTAAAACGAAGACTCTACCTTATTCTGCAGAAGCTCTTCTAAATCTACCGAACGGTAAAAAAAAAGGTCTTCGTACATATACTGAATTGCAAATTTATCAAAATATAGTAGAGAACATGTGTTTGTGTGTGTGTGTGTGTGAGAGAGAGAGAGAGAGGAGTAAACCTTCAGAAACCTCAGATTTGAAGGAGTTAACTTTCACATCATCTCCGTACCCTGCTTCTTCTCTAAAGCTAAAAGCTCTTTCAGTCTCTTCTTTCTTCTTCACAACCTCTTCGAATGTCACCACAACAGGCTCATCATCATGCGGGTTTACTGTCTTAGAGGCTCTCTGGATCAATTCGTCGAACACCTGGAGCCTCTTGTCCAAATTCAGCACATGTACTGCCTCCTTCATCTGTTCATACGCCATGAGAGAGATCCAGTTCTTCTTCGCCTCTTTGAAAACGAAAAAGAGCTCCTCTGGCACTTCAGAGATCCTCTCCATTTTCTCCAGTTCGCGCAGTCTAGCTTCTTCTTCTAATTTTGAGGAGTCAATAACAGACATGGCCGCTTCGACTTCTTCAATGCCAGATCTTGGTGGCAGAGAGCGATAGAGAGAGGCAAGCTCGTCTATTAGGTTCGCTACTGCTGGTTTGATCGCCATGGTTTTCATTACACCGAGAGAGAGAGAGAGAGGTGGGGGAAATAAATAATTCTGTGGGCAGAGAGGCGCTTATCACTACGACTTAAATGGCAATGAGAACTGAGAATGGTCTTTGTAAAAATTCTTCAACGGTGAATTTTCGCTAGTTTACTTTTTTTTTCCAAGGGAAAATTATCAGGACAAGCAAACCATGATTAATTCCATTATATTATGGATAGATGCAATGTATCTGTAGGTAAAAAGGTTGAAAAACAGGTAGATAAAAGGTGTCTACATACTACATGTGTCCTCTATATATGTTGAGTGTAACTTGTTAATTAATAATTACAGATCAGAAACAAGGTGCTAAGCAAAGTAACATACAGTCCAAATGCCTAATCTGGAAGAAACAAAAATCTCTTTTGGAATCTCTCCAGAGCTGCAGAGCAAAGTTTTCATTTTCTATTTGTAGTACAATTTAATTATGGTACATTTTTTAGTCGTTGTCACTGTCACTTTCTATAATTATATTAGTTGGCTATTGGATGACGTGATGCATTAAGGATAAATTAAATTAATAAAAAATATATAATCAATTGGACTAATAGTGGACCAAGTGTTGCTGTTTTGTATTTTTGTTCTGACAAAATCTATATTTAAAATGAAATCAATCAATATATCATATCCAGGAACAAACCCAACCTAGTTCACAGGTCAACTGCCCCTTTCTGAATTTTGAAGTTTTATACAAATTTATAGGTTCGGTTCGACTCTGCCCTCCTCTGAAATTTTATACAAATTTATTGGTAATTAGAATTAGAAGTCAGAGCATTGAAAATTAGAAGTCAGAGCATTGAAAATTAGAAATTAGAGAATTGATTTTATATCTAATACCCGATTAGTTAATTAGTTGAACCTAATTAACTATTCAAATCCGATTCGTTAGGTTAGTTCACAACCTATCCCAATGGACCCGAATTCACATCCTCTCCGGTACCGTAATAGGAAATCTTTTACAATTATTGGATCTGGACCGTTCTTTTTAACTTGGCACGAATCTCAAAGCCCAATAATACTGCCCCTGCACTAGTCCGAAGCGGCTGAGAGTTAATCTCAAACCATAAAGTGAAGGGAATTTTTACTAATGGAGAGGATACTTGTTTATGGACCCTTTGATACTTCTCTGTTTTCTGGAATCCTGGCTGGATAAATTTACAAGTATATTAGACGCTTCTAGAGATTCCCGGATTTGATGTTGTGTGATTAAAATGCCCATTGGCCATTGAGCTCCCGTATAGCGAATAAGCAGAACTGGCACTATAAGATAAAACTACCTGAAATTTTTATTATACCAT